>LVTN01000034.1:101671-162550 GCA_001649415.1 Musa itinerans
TTAATCCTACACACACAAGTCAAAAACTCCACTCCGATCTAGACAATTATTACAACGCGAATTGACATTCTGTTGCCCGGCACGTCATTGGTTGGCGCTTCGTCCTATTCTTCAGCGCATCGTCTTCTCTTGCGGCTTGTTGCCCAATCAACGGTTGACCTCCGCAACCCCAATATCCTTGGCATAATTCCGCTCTCCTTAGCCCGATGCCCGATGTTCGAAGCCTTCTGCCGTCCAATATCCTGACGTGATCTCCTCCGGTGCAACATCAATTCCTCTTGCATCAACTATCTAATCCTGATCGAGTAGACCTGTATCTCTCAAAATACAGTTAAACATCTAAACACAATCAATTAGTTTCATCATCAAAATCTGAGATTCAACATCGGGCGTGTTAGCAAGTTCTCGTAGGCTTAACATGTGAATTTTTGAATTCAATCAATACCCAACACTACCCCCCAAACCCCCATCTAACTAGGAGCCACCCAAGGGGTTCTAAGGTGTTGAGATAGCTAACATTTTTTTTTTCACACCGCAACTTGCAGAAAGCGTACCATGACACATGAAAAATGAGACATTTTAGGATAGTTTTGTCCATTCTAGTGAGCGATCACTTTGCAGCCTTGCAAACTATTGCTACTTACCGTTTTTGAGAAAAACATATAAAAACAAGATAAAACGCAGCCAAACATATGTACAAGCAAATAAAAGTGACAAACGATCTGTTGATGAAGTTGTTGTAGGTGCATAACAATTGTCCGTGACATTCTCCCTCACTTAAACTGTCGACACTCTCGTTGACACTTGCTGGTAGGCTTTGATGATTGCTTCTTTATGTTGTAAAACATCTTAAGGCTCCCAACTAGCTTTTATTCGGTCTTTTCGTACCCCTTCTTCAGTTGTAGAGCAAATATTTATTGTAGGTTTTTGGTTCCTCCTCAAGAAATTGGAACCACATAAGGGTCGTCGCCTCTCATCAGGCATAAAGAGTTTAGAAATGACATTAGTACCAACTTTTTTGTGTGTATGAACTCCATTCTAGTGATACTAAAAAGTTATCCAACGACACTGCCATCATGTTTATGCCTCCACTCCATATTTCAATCTTGATGGGGACTCCCTTTGTCGGTCTAGATATCTGCTTAGCCTTTGAGTTCACCGCCTTCATCTAACTTGGACTCTTCTCTAAGTTCAACCTAAGTTGTCTTGCTTCTCGACCGACAAAATTATGGGTAGCACCCATGTCCACCATCATATAGGTTGTTCGGCCATTTAGCCTAACGTCCATGTACATCAACTCATTACTTCTTACTTTTTGTTACTTTGTTTTAATGTTCTCTCTCATTTGACCTCATAACCTATCTGGGATTCTTATAACTCCTCATTATCGTTATTAGATTCCGATCTACTCAAACTAAAGGCAAATGATATGCCCTTATTTGATTTGGGGGAATGGATTGATACTGGTAATATATTGTGTGCTTGCTTTTTTATGCACTCCCTCACCATATGTAGTCCTCTGTACAAGAAACATTCGTTAAGTTTTGGAGCCTTGCCTTTTAGACTTGATCCTTTATAGGAATTCTTTTTCTTTTGCTTGCTTCTGGACTCCTTCCATTGGGACTACTTAAATGAGCAGTTTTTCAAAGATTATTTCTTCTTTCCCCATCTTGCTTGATTCGCCACTATACTTCGCCATGGCGAGATTGTGAACTTTCATTGTTTGTTTGAATTGCTTGTTAGTTTTGATACAATACTATCACAAACTTAAGCACCCTTTTGTTATCCGTATACAAATGATCAGCCTAGTTGCAACCTCGCTCAGGTCTCGAAGGACATATAAAAGAGCAAATTGATTGTTTGAAAGCGAGTGACGAACAAGTCCCGACGTCTTGCGAAGATGGTAGCTTTATAAGCAATTTAGCAAACACTTAGTATGCAAGAGAAAAAAGAGATGAAAGATAAAACAAGGATTTTAGAAGATAAATGAATAGTTGTACGTCTGCAAACAATTACTCACTGGGTGTCGTGCGTGTTGGCAAGCTCTCGTAGGCTTAACGTGTGAAATTGCGAATCATATTAATGCCCACCACTCCCTAAATCCCCATCTAGTCATATGCCATCCGGGGGGTTCTAGGGTGTTGAGATGGCTATCATTTTAATAAGTGGTCATTTTGCAGTCTTACAAACTATTCCTACTTATAGTTTTCAAGCAAAACACACAAAAACAAAAAAAAACACACTGCTAAACATATATATGCAAGCAAAGAAAAGCAATGAACGATCTATTGATGAAGGTGTTACAAGTGCATGACGACCATCCGTGACAACCTATGCCTCCTACCCAAGCTTCTCTACTCTCCTAATCGAGCAACAGCAAGGGGTGGAAGCTAGTAAGGGCACACTCTTTTACCACGAGGAGCCTCGAAATCCAAGATATGGAAAATGAGACCAAGGACACCCTCTTTAAAGATGGCATAATGTTAGGCCTCTAAAGCGGAGGCGAGGAGGAAAACAATAGCAACACGTTATAGATAAGGACCTCACGGTAGGACCTTAGCAACACCTCTCCAGTAATAAGTGAGGGTGACAGATGATGGTACAACGATAAACAAGAGCATTAATGATGATAGCAATAGATAAAAGCTTGAGGGCGATGAAAGTGCCACGAAGTAACAAATGAGAGTGAAATCAACAAGATGGAGGTGGTGACCCACCGACGGAGGTCCAAAATAATTTCATCTTCTAAAAATAAAATTTTAATTTTTTTTAAAATAATTATCTTATAATTTTTATTAAAATCTTTTAAAATAAGAAAAATATTAACATATCACATAAGATAGATTTGGGATAAAACACTTGACTCCTGTTATTAAATTACTTAAACTTTAATATACATGACGTGGGAAGATAATTCACACCATTGAAACACGGGCCTCATCTCATGATATGCACTTTGGTTTGAACCAGAAGCAGGTCGAAAAACATTTACTTCGACAAGAATCAAAAGATTTGGATCAATCAGATGAGAACCTCATTAGTCTCTCCAACCAGTAGTAAAACACCTAAAAACCAGTGCAATTATTTTCATGAGAACATTAATAGACAAAGACCTGTGATATGAATCATCTATCTGCTGTAATATATAATTACAATGGCAGCAAACATCTTTCCCTTCAGCAGTGACAGATGTTTAGGAATCAAATGACATGCAAATGATGACCATCACAAAAAGTCATAGAAGCCTACAGTACATCGCCCCCTTCACTAGTTTCCACATCCTTTAAGAAGTCATATTCCCTCTGACTTCCAACATTTGGCCAGACAAGACCTTGGACTTGAGGTAGCTGGAAGATAGTAATAATGAATTAGAAAGTTCCTACCATTATAAGAGAAACATTAGAATAAAACAACAAAAGAAATGGAAGCGCAATGCATCAAATAGCCTACTACACCAACAAAAGACATAATAAAATGGCTGAATCTTGCAAGGATGATCGAGCAAGAATACGTATGCAAGGGAGACAGGTTAGGCATTCATGATGGGTTGATTCTTAGACACAAATTGTAGTAAGTGCCAACAAAATGTTTATAGTTTCTTTATTGCAATATATCAAGTAAAAAATACTTAAATAATATTTTGAGTAGCAAAAATGTCAAGAAATTATTTCAAGAAAAGAAATAAAAGACACTAACCTTAAATCCAACATAGTGGTAAAAGAAAGCCAAAGGGGAGACAAGTTACAAGCCAGGAGAACATTCTAACAAATCTAGCCCAATCACTAACTTGCCTAATTCCCTCGTATATGATTCATTAAGAACATTACAACACATGAAAGGCTTTGACCAAACAAATTCAGCCAAAAATTCCAATGGACTGATCACGAAATAATATTAGAAATCAAATCGAAGTATAAGTTTTATGATGCCATAAATTCAATATCATGTCCCTTTCAAATTGTTTCTAACAAAACCAATGACATTACCTTGCTCTAGTGTTAGTGTTATCTAAGATTCACTTTTTCGTGCTGAGTAGAACATACGAATGACTCAAATTGAAGTTCAAAGTAATTTAAGTGTTCTCTCATTTTATTATATTGACAGAAGCATTTAAATAAACAGTGATAGTATCCACATGCCAGATGCAGTACACCTAGGACCCATAAAATGTACAGCATATTAAAAATCTTAGACATATATGGAAATTAAATAAACATATAAAAAGAATTACAAATGGAGTAAGTACAACATAAAATATGAAGCTCCCCTCAAGTCAAACATTTAATTAAGTACAATAACAACATAAGAATTCTGAAAATTTTCCCAACAATATTATTTTAGCTACTAAAAGAAGCATGGTCAGCCATCAAGAGCATCTCACAAAATAAGCAAATCTATTAAGTGCCAGATTTATCAAGAAATAAAAATTCAAATTTGAATCTGGATATATAGTTTTCTTCTCCAAATTATACTGTGAGCTCAACTCAGTCTAAACTATTAAGTTTATGCTGTTATAAACAGTTCATACCAAGAAAATACAAAGTCATGTTTTTTTCGTATTGCTCCTGAGTTCTTGCACTTAGGTTGCATGTTAAACTTTGACAAAGAAAGTATTTCTCTTCCTCAAAAGGGCTATCGATAGCATTTTCTTGCACCAGTCTACTCCCTTTTAATAATTTAATTCTTTGCTTCTCATTTTGCAGAAAGCTACCACATATAGGCGAGATAGTTCAACATTTTCAAAAATAAAGTTTGTTCAATTCTTTTATATGTACTCCCAGATTGAGGATCTTACAGCGAATGTTGACAATCTTTAGTTCTATTATGCCTAATAATAATTAGAATATGATCCATTCTCACACATAATACTATCGAGTTTAATATAATTTAAAAAATTATCAACAATGTTTTAGACTTAAAAAGTAATATTCTCTTGAACTTGTTACCATTTTCTGATCAATGCCTAATTGCTTTTAGTACTGCAGAAGCCCCTTTTCTTTCTTTTATCTTAAGAGCTTGTTTATAATTTAGTGACTGGAAGTTTTGGGAAAAAGATTGCCTAAGGCAAGTTTAGGAATCCTCCAAGACCAAAATATTAGCCTCTACCTTACCAATTCCATGTAGTAATGGCAGGGGATCAGATAATAATCATGTCAATAAGAAACTTTTTAACTTGTTCATTAAATATAAACCAATGAGTTAAAAGACATGTAAGTATTCTCAATATCTGGAATTACCACTTGTATATAATCATTCTCATCTTTGAGTTCACCATACTACTTGATTTTTGTTGCCAAGAATGATCATAAAACTCTTACTTAAGCTGAAAATATTCTTAACTCATAAAGCATAAGTTCATAATTGTTTTGCTTGTGAAATAGCTTACATCATCAGAGCTGGTGCCTGGTGGGCTATTTTACATGCTAGCATGACCACATGTTGAAAACAATGTAGCACATGTACATGCCTGTCAACACTGGTGAACATGAGGCATGTTTCAATTGTCACAAGTGCCATACTTGCAAAACTCCGTTGGAGTGCTCTCATGGTAATCACGTGGTTGGTTTCTAGTCATATGAGAAATGCATGAACCTTATTTCTCTACTCTAATGTTATGTAAATTTGAAAAGATTTCACAAAACATGTAATATATATGCCTCACTATTTCCCTTGTTTGAGGACTACTTAAATCTTTTATTAGTACTCTTGCTTCCCTTGGCAATGTCTTTGATCATCAAGACATCAACTACATAGAGAGGAGCACTAGGAGCAAGAGTAGAGAAAGAAAAGAAAGATGAAGAGGAAAGGCACCAGGCAGGCAAGCTAGAGAGAGAGAAAGGGAGGTGTTAATGGTTTCTATATAAATACCGACTTGAACACGAACCATCAAAAATGGATTGGTTCACAACCCAATTCTCTGTCAAATCAGTATTCACTGCCCAATTCATAGCGATACTAACAATTTTTCATACCTTGGTAGAACCTGTGAGACAAATAACATATCCTGCACATGACGACCCTTATGGAACAATTACTAATACCTTTTTCTAGGATAAATGCTGCAACTTCCAGAGTCACTATATTCTGAAATGGCAACTCTACATAATGCAGTTAACCTTCAGTACCATTAGACTATTAGGAAAATTTTATCATGGGGCATGTAGACAAAATTCCTCTGCCACCCTTAAAAGTTGAAGAATTATCAGAAGTAGTTGAACAAAGATATCAAAGAGGCAGTCCCATAAAAAGTTTTTAACATCATCAGCCATTTCTTTTACAATAGCCTAATTAAAACTAAAGCAAAAGATCAATCAAACTAAACTTAAAGGCAAATACACTTGAGGATTACTCAAGCGTCACTGTTCTATATTTTACGACACATCAAACTTAGAAAAAAAAATAGTTGATGCACTTTAACTGCATCAGCAATGTATCAGCTTCTTACTAAGACATATCTATATGAACTGAGCGGCCAACAGAAAGCTTATTTATTTCCCTTGATGTCTGCCTAAATCAAACTTGCTCACAATAGCAAGCACGTGAAAAGTTACAAACAACTCAGGCTCCAACTGGATTTCATGTTGAAGTTGAGAATCTCATGGATCAAGCATTCTTGGATAACAAGGATTGATATTATTATAACCAACTGTGAAAGAATTTCCATAATTTTGTTGTCTGTTGCACAACCTATTTATAGAACATTTTTAGTTTGAATGATGCTTCAATGTAAATAAGCATGCATGATGACAATGGATGATGGTAGTGATGATGGATGATAATAATGTGAATTCCCTTGCTTTACAATGAAGTCAGACAGATCCAATAGCTTGATAAGCCTTCTTCTGGAAATTCTGACCACACTCATTTCTAAATTTGAACATTATGATCTTTTTTAAAGTCAATTTGATAAGTAGTTCCATGATATTTGCATCTTGATATGTTTACTAAAGTACCAAGCCCTTTTAAGTCAGTTGGAGAATCTTATTCCAATATCGTGGGCACAATATGACATAATCAGCAAGCCAAGTCAAACTGAAACTCATTGAATATTGAATCATGTTTCAAGTTTTAAGTTTTTTGTAGTTTTCAAACTAATGCACATTAATTGCAATACATTAGGTACTTATTTACTGTTGAAAGTCATGTCGAATTTTGTATAGAAGTGTATTTAACTTTAGCAAAATTTATCGAAATTTATCTACACAATCATTCACTGAGAAAGCAAGGGCATGCAAACTATTAACACAATAACATACAAACACACTGGATAAAAAAGTTTAGAAGATTCGCTTGATGCTTATAATCTGTATCATTTGATGTGTGACTAGTTATATGTACTTGAATGCCCACAAAGGAACTAGGAAAACCCTACAATTTATTTTTTATAATTTTCTTTTGAAACTAAACATTCTGATATATAAGTCAAAATCCCTGGAAATCCTAGCTGATTTTGTACAGAGACATCCCAAATTTGAACATCAAATGACTTGTTGTCCAACTAATTTAACCTCCAAAAGCCAGGCACATTCTAGGCTATACAATGTGCCAATATCACTGGAATATGTTGATCCAAAATTCTTGAACATTGGCAATGCAATGGCTTAAGCTAGCTATATATGACTACTTTACTAAAGCCTAGTTTTTCCAATAATTACTCGTCTCCAAGTAGCTGACTTTATTTCACACAAGCATTACCAAAGTATAAATTGAATAACTGTTTTTTTTTCTCTCTCCCTGCCACCATGGATTAAGTAATTTCCACATCCAAAGGTGCATAAGAACAACAGTAGTCCATCAGTAGTGACTATAGGGATTTCCCTCCTAATGCAGCACAAACAAGAAATTCAACCGACCTTCATGTTGTGGACAAAAAGTCGTTCTGATAGAACCAAAAAATCAGAAGATCGTAAGCTTCTCACATCAATTAACATTTTGCTATTCCATCTTCTCGAATCGAACTATTATACATCTAATTCATCAATTAAAGACAGAAGGGACAAAATTACCCGTTGTAGAACTCAGCGGCGGATCTGGAGCCATTGTGGAAGATAAACCAGAGCAGTACAAGAATCAATATATCTGCTCCCGTTAAGGCGGTCCAAACCACCCAAAGAAGCTTCTTCTTTTTTTTTCTCTTAATAATTCAAATGCACAAGCAAATCGAATCGAAACTAAAATGAAGGAAAGGATACTAAACAGGTATCGCTCCCACCAATCGAGCATGTAGAGCCCCATGGTGACGTTGTAGAGATGGATCTTTCGGCTGATCCAATTCATTCTGCCTCCCCTCTGTGATCCGGCCGTCGTCGAGACAATCCCTCTTGAATCAGGACGAGACGGAACGGAGTCGGCCGCGCGGAGTGTGAAGGCAGACGCTGCGCCTAAATTTTCGGTTAGGGTTAATGACCGGTTTGTCCCCACTCTAACATACTTAAAAGAACCTGTCCTTCATATTAAATAAATAAATAAATCCTCAAGAAAACCCACTAAAAAGATAGTATTAAAATGTGATTTCTTTAGATAAAGTCCCTAATTCAAATCATAATAATATTATTTTCTAGGTCATGGGAAATCATCTCTGGAGATCGTTCGAATATTAGGTTAGGTTTACTTTAGAAGCCCTAACAAATTAGACTATAAACAAATTTACATATAAATTAATTTTTCGGTTTTAGTATCGATTGTGTAAGTCATTTCCTATATAACTGTTCTAACAATTGTTGAATTTTTATAACTCATTTAACCTTAAATTCTTACCAAATTTCGTACTTTTGTTGCAACCTATAATCTTAAATAATCATTGCTAGCCCAAAAGTGAATGCAATTAAATGATTTGTGTTAGTAACTTACTCCATCATTGCTTGGCCTTAATGTATCACCATTGTCTCGATCTATGTAATGACGTCAACATAGAAGAAAGACCCTGTTGTAAGAAAGGGAAAGAGAAGAAGGGGCACAGTTACTACAATGCTGGAAACCAAAGAAGAGTTCAATTCCAACTCGCAAAGCTGGTAAGCCTCAACATTCTTGCAAATCTACCACATTTCCACAATGCCACACACATTCATGCAGAACAGAAACATGAATGCTACCTATCATAGACTTAATGCCAACTGTATAACGATATATTCATCGCATCTCATAAATCTTCTGCATCTTGGTAGGAGAATGCCTTGACCTGAAGCATATAAACCCATAACGTTGTCTATATCACATAGCAAAATTTAGTTCATACTGCACATGGCTTGTGTATCCCATAATTACAAGACTCTTGATATGATCAGATCCACCTGTTATATTGAAGGCCACCCAACAACAACATAAGAAGAAGATACAGAACTTGTAAAACAAAAAGGTTCTGCTATAACTCACAGGGCGATGGCTCAACCAACCAAGAATTCATCCATATAACTTCAGGTACCAGTTTCCGCAGCTTAGAAAACAACACTAGAACATGGCATCCATAAGGAGTGCTATCATTGTGCATCTTTCCTGGCTTTGTCTCGCTGTATCAGTAAACTCAGTGTCTGTGCTAGAATTTTGAATCACATATGCAATTAGTAAACTACAATATATGTTGACAAATGATTTACGGGCAAAAAAATATGTTGATAAAGTATTAGCTCCACAAACAATTAGGCTGTGAAACATAGTTTTCCTTCATCATACAAACATAAACACTAAGATCATCAAAATGACCATAGAGCTATAACCCCTTCACAGCAGATAATGAGACATACACCTCTGTACGATAAACCTACCAATTAGTAGCTTGTTCAGGAATTAATTAGGTTTCTATGAATATTTAAAGGAAAAGGCCATGGATAGATTCAGAGTCAGCTAAATCCTGAGCCAAATTATCATTGTTTTTCACCCATAAATAAATTGTGAAGTTGTTCGCAGACTGTTAAATCTTCCTTGAATACACATTCAGGCAAAGAATTCAGTGTAAACTCTCAGTTGAGTATCTCCAAATATGATGCTTCAAAGAAGCAGAACAGTAACTCCATATTAGTCATCAAAATAAATATAATCTGATAATCAGAATTTGTTAAGACAGCAATTAGGCGATACTAACATCGTTAATTGAATAAGTCAAAAGGCAACATGAGAAGCTTGTTTGCAAATTCTGACTACAAGACTGTTGTTTGAATAAATCAGAACAGTAGGTGAACAATGATATCATCACAAAGGAAAATCTCACCCAATAAACAAGGGGAAAAAAAGCATCCAGGGAAAAGACTACCCATACTTTGATATTTATTTGAAACTAGTAAATAACCTGCATGGATACCGGTTTTGTCTGCGAGCCCACTTATGGATCCGAATATGTAAAAAACAAGTGCCCAAATTACAGAAGATGTGACCAATCTGATACCATGTACTTTAGAAAGCATCCATTGCAACTCTTTCACCACTCTTTCTACTGGGTGACTTCCCTGCCAGGATCCTCGACAGAATATCAGCTTGCTTCGTGTTCCCTTCTGCAATGAGGCTTTTGATTATAGCATCACAGCCCTTCTTATCCACAACTCCTCCCTTGGCCTTAATCTTACACAGTATGGAGTAGGCTGGCAATGTCTTCCCTGCGGTATAAAGCACATCCAACACCCGGTCATAGCTTGAGAAGCTGACATCACTATCCCTCTCCAAAGCAAATTCCACCAGCTTTTGGGCTTCAGTTGCCTTGTCGCTGTCACATAAAGTAATTAGCAGGTGGTCGATATCAGGAGTGCAGTCATTCATGATCATCAGATTGATTCGCCCAAGGGCTTCCTCAACATGACCCCTCATGAAAAGTGCTTCCAGGATCTTATGGACCATGTCCATGTTCTCTTTCACCCCCTTCTCTATCATGCTCTTCATCACGCGACTAGCTGTTTGAACCCGGCCATCATCAAACAGTGCCACCATCACTGAGCGGAACAAAGATGCACTCGGCAAGTGCCCCTGCTCCATCATGCTGTCCAGTGCTGTCCTTGCATCCGCCGGCTCACTTTTCTTCAAGAAACTCTCAACGAGCAAGACATAAGAATCAGCATCAGTCGGGACCCCATGGCGAGTCATGATAGTGAGTATCTCTGAAGCAGCCTCTGGCATCCCTTCCTTTGCATGCCCACGGATTAAGCTGTTGAAGGCAACCTTGTCATCGACTCCTTTCTTCATCAATTGCCTGAAGAAAGCCTCTGCCTTCTTTGTGTCGCCATGATCACACAAGTACTCGATCATTGGATTGTATGCAGACGGCTCCAGGGTGGGGTATTGAGGACTCTGCATCGTCCCCTTCTCAAGAAGCTCATCGAGCAATGCTATAGCACTCTCATGCTTTTCTCCCTTGCATAAGCTCTCCAACAGAACACCATACTGCATTGGGTCCACTACAACGTAATTGAACTGGGATGTCTTCCGGTGCACCTCCAGTGCCCCTTCCAAGTCACCCGACTCGCAAAGTGAAGTGACCAGCCTCAGGAATATGGACTTATCGTTTGGAGTCAGCCGTAGCTTGGCCATCTCATTTAGTGCCTTCTGAGCTTCTGAAGTTCTCCCAACGTCATCACAGAGGCCCGGCATGAGAGCTGCAAATGTCTTCTCACTAAACCTCAGGCCTTTCTCGCCCATCTCCGAAAACATCCGCAGCCCGTCGTCCACCCTGCCAGAGCAAACGTAGCCTTTGATCATGATGTTGTAGGAGATGGAATTGGGAGCGAAACCAGCCGCAGTCATTTCAGCGAAGTCCTTCTCGGCATCATCCATCTTCTTCGCTCGCGCCCAACCGTTAAGTATGGTGTTATAGGTGACGAGATCCGGAGCAATTCCCCGCTCCTTCATGTCAGCGAAGAAGCGCTGGGCGGTCTCCATCTTGATAGAGAGGCAGAAGCCCCAAAGGAGAGTGTTGTAGGTGGAGAGAACAGGGAGGACGCCCTCTGCGATCATGGCGTTGAAAAGGCGCTTGGCCATGGCGACGCGGCCGGATCGAAGGATGGCCTTGAAGACGGCATCGTAGGAGCGGACAGTGCGGGTGACGCCGAGCTCTGGGAGGCGGCGGAAGATCTTGACGGCTTCCTGGGGAATGCGGGCGCAGCCGTAGCCCTCGATGAGGGTAGCGAACATGTCCTCGGAAGGGGGGACGAGGCGGTCAGGCATAACGTCGAGCAGGATGCAACGGGCGTGGTTGAGCATGGAGGCGCGGGCAAGGAGCAAGATGATCTCCCGACAGGTATCGGGATCATGGCGGAAGCCAGTCTTCTCGACCCAGCGGAAGAAGCGGAGGGCGTGGTCGGGGCGGCGGGCGCCGCGGAGAACGGCGAGGACGAGGGACTGGTCGAAGGACGGAGCGAGGGACCGGATGGAATTCTGGAGGCGGGTGGTCCAGGGCCGCTGTGCCATCATGTAGCATATGGTCTCGTGCAGCTGCTCTTCCTTCTTCGTGGAGTTGTCCCGGCAAGGAGGAGGAGACGCGGAGCTGGAATCCGGATCGGAGGGGCCAGGATCGCCGGGCGCGGCGGCGGCTGGAGTGAGGTCGGAGTAGGAGGAGGAAGAGAAGGCATGATGGAGGATGGAACCGGGGGAGAGGGAGGCGAGTGTTAGGGTTTTGGCGGCGAGGTGGGCGGCGGAGGAGGAGAGGGGGGAAGAGGAAGGGAGGTAGGCCATCACCTCGTGGTATGTTGTGGGACGGACCAGCAATGGGCTGCTATGTACTGAGTTGGGGTTTTGCCAGGGTTTCCTCAAGCGATCGCTGCTTCGCTGGACTCGGGTTTGCGGCCCTGCGTCTGGGCCTGGATAAGTCAAACACAGTGGACTCGCCCCTCATTGCTCGACGCTCGTCTGTCCCATCATGAAAGTGTTACGAAAATGTTATCAAGATGATAACTCGTCTTCACCGGTTATTGTTCGCAAATTCCTTTAAAAAAACTTTTTTTTTCATTTTTTTCATGATTATTATTTTCTTTGTATTTTTTTCACAAATTTTCTAAAGGATAAAATTATCTCTTGCCTTCATTTTGTCGGTTGCTACCTTCGCTCGTTGCCTTGCCTTTATCCTTGTCTCTTCCTCCGTTGTCCTTATTAGTTGTCGCCTTCGTCCCGTCTTGTTTGCACGCCCCTATCCTTATCGTCGTCCACCACTATGCCACGCCCACACACCCTCGCTCTCATCTTCATTGTCCACTTCTAATACGACCATTGGGTTTTGGTCATCCCCCCACCCCCAAAATATTGTTATGTACCTTTCGATCCTTTTGATAGCATATAAGATTTCCTCAATTGCACAAGGAAATCTTTGAGCAGTTGAGAAAAATCCTCTTTGCTAATATGTATAAATAGTCATTAAGTTCATTATCTCAAATGTACTATGTAATTACATTTCATAGTTTATCATGGTATCAGAGCCACTACCTTATAGTAATACTTATCTTCTCATCGATGAGAAATTGTGTTCTTTACTGTCGTCTCCCACTACACATGCAAAGTCCTCAAGCAACAGCGCCACCACTCCGATCGAAGCTTCGAAGACTTCTAATCGGCCTCCTCTGTTGCTCCAACGGCCAGCATTGTACTCCCTGTCGAGAGTCCATATAAGTGCCATCGCGACGATCTCTTCTCCTATCTGAGCCGGCGGTTTTCTTGTGGCTGCTTGCTTTGACAGCCTACTCTTGTGGTCGGTGAGTTACGCATGCATCTCATAGATTGATCTCTCAGATTCTTCCCCTTCCCATCTCGATCGACAATAACCACAGCTTCCTCCCCCTCTTCTCCTCTCGGTTCAGCAGCTCCTCACTCCCTCCTTCACAAGGTTCTCCTACTGCTGAATACCGTGTCATCGCCATCGTCGCTGTTGAACTCAATTGGATCACAAATCTGCTCAAGGAACTCAACATCAACTCCACTATTACTCCTACAGTATATTGTGATAATGTTGGAGCTACATACTTTTGTGCTAATCCAGTGTTCCACTCCCGCACGAAATACATTGTCATCAACTTCCACTTCGTACGAGATCAAGTTGTCAGACATCAACTACGTGTTTCTCATGTGCATACGTCTGATCAGCTAGCAGACTCACTCACAAAGCTTCTCACCCGTAAACTATTTTCATTGCATCGGTCCAAGATCGACATCATTGATGGAAGCTCAATCTTGTGGGAGCATGATAGTAGATAAAATTTCCTCAACTGCACGAGGAAATCTCTGAGTAGTTGAGAAAAATCTACTATGCTAATATGTATAAATAGCCATCAAATTCACTATCTCAAATGTACTTTGTAATTACATTTCATAGGTGATTACTCTGTAATTATCTTCTCCTCCTCTTGAGGGTTGTCGGTAAGATATCTAACTCTTTCATATCCAGAACTCTACCATGGAGAAGAGTATCATCTCAATGCTAGAAGAAAAGAGATAGGAGAGGTAAGGCAATGGGCGATGACGATGGGCAAGGGTGCAAGGTAGAGACGACAGCTCGTAGGGAAAGGACAAAGATAATTTCATCTTTTAGGAAATAAGTAACTCTCTAATTAAAAAGGAGACGTTAATAAAAAAATAAAAATATTTTTTTAAAAAATATCATATATATATATATGGGCATTTTACCTTTGAAAAATCTTTAGTATTGAGTTTTACCTAATGGTACTCCATAATTGACTTTTTACCATGAGCACTCCTTTTTCACTTGTCCTCCTTGCCACTACCATTGCGAGCACCCTTAGGTAAAAATTAATTATGGAAGCACCATTAGGTAAAAGTTTAATACTAAATTTTTTTTAAGGTAAAATACCCCATATATATTGTACAAACATGACTCGTCAAAAATATCTTATATAATAACTAAAATAAGCATACATATCTCGAAATGATCTTGCGAGAAAGGCTAGTGTGTCATGCATAAAGTTAATGTGTTTAAGTACTGGAGCAATATTGGTCGTAAGATCAATCACTGATCCAATCCTGATCTTTGTCATGCGACTCTCCCGAGCGAACAAAATATGTTGACTTCAATCATCAAAAAAAGTCTCAGTCAATTATCGTTTTATGGTCTTAAGTTATGTTTCGATAGAGAGTTGGTAATAGTTGGCATATGCCTCTTTGGTCGTTCACTGACTTCCTTTCTTTATGTCTTGACCGCATGATCTGTGTTCCGAGGATGTCGTATGGCTTTAGGAATATGGAGTGCTTCAAGACAGAAACGATACAAGGGGTGTGAATAAAAGGGCAACACATATCAATACTTGTAAAGGCAATTAATAGGGGTAAGTCATGATCTAAATGATCGTGGAACCGATAGATATTTAACAATGTCACGAAAATTCATGGAACAGTGGAATGAAGGAGCACTCAAAGGTTTGAGAGAAACAAAGCATGTCCTTCGATGCATGAACGAAGAGTCAAGACGGCATTCCATGATTAATGTACTCGATCGCAACCTTCGAAGTTGTGGTTGAAGCACTGCTCTCGGCATAGTACATTTGGATTCATATTTAAGTTCGGTTTCTCGTCGTCCATTATGTGTGCTCTTCTTTTGTGATCTGTTACTGCAAGATAAACTACTTCAGTGTTTAAGAGATTTATGCGCATGAAGAGACTAATCTGTTTATAGTATTCATTCTTAGTTATCGTCGAGTATGGAAAAAATGAAGATTATTCTCTTTAGATCTCATGTTGGGGTAGTAAAAGGTTTAATCGACCTATAATTATCTTTTGAATGATTGACAATCAATACTAATCATATTAGCGTAGTATATTATTATCACTAGTTATTTTGATGTGATCTGATGGGTTAAAACCTATCTTGTTCGTGGTCTATGGAGGTAGAAATCTCTGTAGCACTCGAGGCTTTCAGCTTTCTGTTCAGCGGACCGAGAAAAGGAGTAACGAGGGGAAGCGATATCAAGACAGAGTTTAAGAGGAATGGGATCGGATTAGAATACAGGCTGCTGCGAGAGTTCACGGAGGAGATGGGGCATTGCGTTTTTGTTCGTTTTCCAGTACAAGATAAACTGGGAGGAGAGTAGGAAAGGCAAGTGGGTCTGAGGAGGCAAAGCAATCAGTGGAAGGTGATGGCGTGGATGGGAGGAGCGCATGCTTGGTCTGGTGAGGACGGCTTGGGGGGTGTGGGAGAATGGAGAGGGCGTGTTGAGCACAAAACAATAATAATTATACTGTGTTTCCTCTGCAAGCAGCAAAAAGTCCATGAGAGGAGGCTGTCTACTGTACATGTATCGAGCTGTTCACCACCGAAAACTTGGCATTGCCCTGGTCAAATGAGCACATTTGTACTTTTAATCTCCTCCTCTGTATCATTATAGTTGAGCCCATTACCTCTCTCTCTCTCTCTCTCTCTCATCTTATGTACTTAATCCTCGATTTTAACATTGCTGCTATGACACAGATTAATGCATGTATGCTATGATGAACTGAGAGAGAGAGAGAGAGAGAGAGAGAGAGAGAGAGAGAGAGAGAGAGGGAGAGAGAGGTTTTGCTTGGCAACTTTAGGATGAAGGGTTCATCCTGCAGAAAGATGACACAGGTTGTGCAGTGTGTTGAAAGGCTGATGACCCTTTTGACTTGTTTCCTACTGGTGCACAGATTCATCTTTACCATTTCTCAGTGTTGTATGGTGGTGTTCATGCTAGCTTCCAATTCACATGGAAGCAGTGTGAGGCCCAAAAGCTGAACAGGGTTTCATGAATGTTCTAACTTTTGTGGTTGTCCCGAGTCATTCACCTGTTGTCCAGGAGAACCCGGAGACAATGGACATGGAGGAAGAAGTGAGTAAAGAGGAAGAGGACAGCTTGTCTCTTTGTTTTGAAGGCCAACCCCATAACCCCTTGCCCATGGTGTGGTTTTGGAGTGCGTGGCTGCAAGCACGTGTGCTCTCCCTATCATACATAGGCCTGCAGAGCGCACTAAAAAGGTCGTGTGTGTGTGTGTGTGTGCGTGTGTGTGTGTGTGTGTGTGTGTGTTGGGCCAATGTCACTTGTAATATAAGGGGGACAGAAGTTGATCCCTGCAGAGACCAGAGGCAAAGAAGAAGGAGAGGAGTGTCGAGGAGTCTGGGAATGGAGGGGGAGCAGGAAACGAGACAATCCAAGTTCAGAAGGATCTGTGTTTTCTGTGGCAGCAGCCAGGGGAAGAAGAGAAGCTACCAAGATGCTGCTGTGGAGCTCGGCAAGGAACTGGTACGCTTGCATTCTCCTTCAAATCGTAGAAGAAATTGGTTTAGGGACCAATGCATGAGGTTGTTCTCATCTTTCCTGTACACCAAACAATTGAGTTATTGTTCATGGAATCTTAAGGTATAACTTTCATGGTGACTCATGCGAGTACACAAGGGAGTACTGGGTTTTGGCTTTTCCTTCCAACTCTACAGTCTCTATTGCTCTGAGCTGTAGCTCTCCCATGGTTGTGGGATTGAGTTGTTACTCCATCAAGCACAACCATCTCACTCATTAGCATTCACTAGTGAAATGTAACATGGTTAGAAGTCATAGTTCGATGTGACCTGAGGAGAACATCGTCACCGAGTTTGTGGCAGGTGTCAAGGAGCATCGATCTGGTGTATGGTGGAGGAAGTGTAGGTTTGATGGGTTTGGTCTCTCAGGCGGTTCATGATGGTGGCAGGCATGTCATTGGGTGAGTTCACTGGATTTCTTAGCTTTCTTTGTGGAGGAGAAATGTCTGTAACTTTCTTCTTTTAATTGCAGGGTTATTCCCAGGATTCTCATGCCTCCTGAGGTATGCCATTTTTCCATGACAAGCACATTAAGATGGGAAAAGAAAATGAAGTATCAATCATGTTCAAGGCTTTCTGCCTGTGTCTTAAATGTAGAAAACAAGATAGAATTCTTTTGGCAGTGACATATGCTGTTAGCTTTGTTCTTTTCTCATTTAGTTCTATAGCTTTTATATATAGTGCATCACCACTGGTCTTTCCTCCCACCATGTTTCAAGAAAGTTTCTCTTTCTCTCTCTCTGTCCTTACATATGTCATCATTGGTGCAGAGTTACTGATGCTTTTGCTGCTGCAGATAAGTGGTGAGACTGTAGGGGAGGTGAAGGCAGTAGCAGACATGCACCAAAGGAAGGCAGAGATGGCAAGGAACTCTGATGCCTTTATTGCCTTACCTGGTTAGTATATGAATCAGCTGATCTTTCACTTGCTACCACTTTAATATGCCAAGGCAACTCAAGAAAGGGAAAAGTAATGAGTACTTCCTCCCCAGAATGACCTGGGCTTGACTTTCCCTTGTGTGCAGGTGAATGGTGATGATTTTGTGACTTCTTTTGAGCTCTGTGCTTCAGGAAAAAGCATGATGAATTTTGCTTTTCTGTGTTTTATTTTGTATTTGCTTTTACTGAATAAAATATTCATTATAGTAAAAGAATGACTACTAGTTTAAAGGAAAACTTTTGATCCTTGCACTACTCACTTCTTAGATTGGTTAAAAGGCTCAAACACTCAGGTCAAAAGGAAAGTTTTTGTTATGTTTGTCTGATGAACTTTATCAGACCACTGTTTGTATGCAAAGAAACTATCACTCTTCAGTAGGAAGTTTTTGACTGTCTTGGAAATAGATGGACTGCTACCTCAAATTATTTATCCTATTAATCAAGCAAGTCAAAGCCTTGTAAAAGTTCAAAACAATTCCAATTCCAACAGTTAGCACAGCATCAGGGAAAGTAACTACAATCAAGTGGAAATAGCAGAGTCTTTTTAGGCCATTTGAGCTGGTGTTTCAACTGTAATCAAGGGGCTGATTGAGATGTTGGTGCAGGAGGATATGGAACCCTCGAGGAGCTGCTTGAAGTCATAACATGGGCTCAGTTAGGCATCCATGACAAGCCGGTAACGCCTTTTCACAGCTTTTCTTTTGATTATTTTGATGAAGATACACACTTGTTGTTTTAGTATCTCAAGTAGAAGTATCTAACCGAGGAAAATAAGGTTCATGGAAGTACTTTTATGATCAAGAGAGAAAGATCCCATTTGGATTCAAATTTCCTGATCATAAATACCTACACTGAACCAGAAGTGACATGAAAATGAAATCTGAGCGAGTTCAGAAACTCTAAGATTACTCTCCATGCTCGAATTCTTCCCTGGTCTTGCATCTAACAAAGTCAACGAACCGAGTCATCTGTGTCTCATGCTCAAACTGGTCTCATATCTGTATATGTGATCTTTGCAGGTTGGCTTGCTGAACGTAGAGGGATACTACAACTCCCTGCTATCTTTCATTGACCAAGCCGTGGAAGAAGGTTTCATCAGCCCGAGCGCTCGCCACATCGTCGTATCTGCTCCCACAGTGAAGGAACTGGTCAAGATGTTGGAGGTAATTCCTCTTTCTCGTGAGCAAAGATACAACAGATAATAACTAGTGGGAAGGTCTTCATCTGAGTTGCATCTGCTTCTTCTCGTGCATCACAAAGGAGTACTTCCCTCGGCACGAGAGAGTTGCGTCCAAGCTGAACTGGGAGATGGAGCAGCTGGGATACTCTCCCAAGAGAGCGATTTCTAGGTAGAGAGCGGAAGGAGGAGAACAAGAAGAACACAAGTGGAACCACGTTTTGGCTTTCATGGTTGCAGATCGGGAGGCAGCAGAAACACTCCTGCCTTGAGGAAATGCTCAGGATTGTTGTTCATGTAAATTATCACAGTGTTCAGATGTGTAATGCTACCAACATATCTTCTTCTCCAAATGCATAGTACTAATCATAACAAGGCTTTGAATCAATGGTTGTGCTGTGTATGTCCAGCTATGAAACCTTAAGGAAATTGTTAATCATGCATAGTGTGTGAAGGAAATCTTAAGATCACTTGCTAATAGACTGCTCACTTCTCTTACCACCTTTTAGTAATATTTGTTAACCAATTAAAGGTGCTGACCAATCTAAATTGTAAAAATATACCCTTACAAATATATTATTTCTTATATCTTTCTATCCTATTGATAAAAATATCTTATTTTATTATATTATTTTTTTCAAATTTTAAATTTCAGAATCTTACTAGCAAATATCTTTCTAAATATATCTTTGAACTCTGGTATAAAATATTTATATCTTGTAATTGATCAAACTAGCCTCTCATGGTTTCATAGAGGACAGTGAGTACCAGATAAGAAGAGAAAGTACTCGAGAGCAAGGTATGCAGTACCGAATGGTACCGCCCGATACGAACGGTACGTACCGGTCCGACGACATATCGATACGCGGACTGCCCGGTATCGCTACAGTATTATAGTGAATCACTGCAGCACGACTACAGTGCTATAGTAATATACCGTAGTAGCGCTACAGTACTACTATAATGAAAAAATATATAAAATTATTTGGTATACCAGGGTATATCATTCGGTACGTCCTGGTATACCGCTCGGTACATCGGTACCATAACGTATCGAGCTCAGATTAAAACGTCGGTACGATATAATGGTACGATATAATGAACCTTGCTCGAGAGTGTGATGATGTGCTGCAACACACGAAGAAGAGACCTGTCCATCTCAACCACATCAACACATCTGAAGCTTGTGGAATGGAAGTCCCAACTCAAAAGTACTTGCTCTTCGTTCAGGTTTCATCTCTGTCTCACTTATACAATGACACGGCTACTTGGATGCACGCCGGTGCCAGCTACCGACCCACCAAACACGTTGAGCAGCCTCACCGTTCACCGACCATCTCATCGATCTCAAGGTGAGTTGGGAGCTTATAAGAAAAAAATTATCTCTAATTATATGTATTAGATTCATTGACTAATAAATGAATTTTGATACTTAGAATATTATCGTATGCAATTAGTTACGAAGATTATATAGAAATAAAAAAAATAAAACATATATTTAATATCAACCGATAAACTTTGAGAGATACTATCAATCATATGGCGCACTCGCTTACCTCAAGGTCGATCTGAGAAGCAGAAAACTTTGGATTAAATATGACTTTTTATGCAGGTGGATGATTTGATTGGAAAAGTCTCTCGACCGATTTGAATAAACATGATAGACTTCATAACATCTCATGGCTTCTTCTTTATCGGCACTCTTGTTTCTCACGTAATCAACACGTTAAGAGTTTGGTGGAATGTGGGCCATTAGCCACCTCTTGATGTGATTAATTTATGTGGTGTAATCATAATGTGCCTCTCTCTCTCTCTCTCTCTCTCTCTCTCTCTCTCTCTCTCTCTATCTCTCTCTTGTGGCTATGGGAGCTTCGAATCCATCACCATCACATGCACCCACCTCATCTCCTCCCTCTTTGTCGGTGGCTTCTTCGACAACAATCACTTAACACATGGAATTAATTTTTTTAAGTTTGAGTTGAAGAAGTCTATGAAAAACCTCTTAATTATTCAATGATACTTTTAGCATCATAATAAATTCTAAAGAGGATATTGATACAAATTATAATTTGAAATATAGAAACTAATAACAAGCTTTTAAATGTTGGAGAGATATTTGTACTATATTTAAACTTAAAAATAAATATAAAAATCAAAATATATATTGATGTTTTGAAATATCATCTAATAAAATCTTTAATATCTATCTAATTAATAAATATTGAGAATTCAAAATCTTATATGGGAACTATGAATGTGTTATCTATCTTACTCATACATACCTTTTAGTATCACTGAAAATTTTTGGGATCAAGATTCATCTTTACCATTTATACTTTATAAAAGAATAATTTTTTTTTAGAGATATGTATACACCTTTGTATTTTGTGTGTGTTCTTTGTTGCATCATCATGCATCCATGCATGAAGTTATTAGTGTGGAACTACTGACAAGGTTTAAGAGAGATAGAGAGAAAGAGAGAGAGAGAGAGAGATGACCAGAGGTCCTAATTGTGGTTGGCTTGGCTTGGCTGCATGTATGGCTGAGGAAGAAGAAGCACAAGTGGCCATGTCTGTGGCATCTAGAAGACTGAACAGCTTAGTTAGGATGGTGTCCTTTTCATCAGGGAGGAGACACCAAAGAGAAGCCATCGACAACACAAACCCCTTTCAAATAATTTATCTTTCTTGGGGAGGGGAAAAGATGTTTTTTCTTGAATTATTAATAATGTGAACCACTTTTAATTCCTTTTGTAATCAAAGATTACCTATAAGAAATTTGATTTCTATATGAAAAAGATAAGTGATTATAAAATATCATTATTACTCATAAAAAATCATATAATAATGATAAGTTGATAGAGATGTTTGAAATTTACTTTTTGTCAAATTACTATTAACTCATATAGTAAAAACTTTTACCATTGATAATAAGGTCCTGAGTTCCAATTATATCCTTACCTTTTAATCTTGATAAAAAAAAGAAATGAGATCTAGATGATAAAATCTATTAAGAAAGACATAATCACACAATTCATAAAAGAGAAACATCTTAAGAATTTGGCTCTAGTTAATCATTAATTTCTTTATAAAGATCATAAGCTTGTAAATATTACCAAGGGGTTGTTTGATTCTAAGGTTAATGTTAAACACGTAACTTTTAAAAATATTCAATAAATATATTAACAAATAAAGTGGATTATGTAAAATATATAATTTATCCAAGTAGAAATTCAAAACAAACCTATCTCCCTATGATAAAAAAAAAAAACTTTTGATTGATAATAAATATAAATTAGTTTTCCTCTGCACACACACATTAACCTGAATTCACCTCCATAAATGTCTTGTTTTTGGATGAATCCCATGCCTGCCTTTGTTTTAATATATAAATAATAATAATTACAGGCATACTAAAATCATATTTCCATTTCCTACACACTAAGTTTAATTCTGTACTTGTAATTAGAAGAAATGTATTCATTTATTTTAAATATTCTTTCATTGATAACCTTAAAATTAATAATAATAATAATAACAACAACAATGTGTGTTTAGTTCATTTATTATATTTTTTTTATGACATTAGAAAGTTTTCAATAAGTACAATTTGATTGTGCATATAACACTTTATCCTACATATAATAATAATAATAATAATAATAATAATAATAATACAAACTCAATTATGCTAAATCCAATCATCTCATTACCTTCACCATATATGCTCAAAAGGTCTATTGGAGGTCAACAAGTGGCCACAGCATGACAGGACATTCAAGTAATTTCAATGGCGCCCTTCTTTGACACCCATGCATGTTGTTTAGTTCCGACAGGATTCAGATAATTTTTTGGCGATTCATGTGGGGCCCAAGAGTATTATATCGGAGAGCCAACCGAAATAAACTATTGTGGTTGGCTACTAATCCCTGAACCCTGTTGTTGACCATGAGGAAATCCTTAACCCACCGTAGGGGCGGAAGAAATCTCTCCCTTCCGACGCCTTCTCCGTCCCCCTTTTTTATTCCTTCTTTCCCCTCTTTTTCTTCGTCTCATTCCTCCCCGTCCTCTACCCAGTCCGCGTCGGAGAGGAAAGAGAGAAACCCTAGGGCTCGTCGGTGGATCGCTGGCGAATCCATTCCACCGATCTCCGACTCTATTTCCTTGATTCCTCCTCCGATCTCTTTTCCCCCTCTGCGACCCGTTCTTGGTCGGATCTGGGTCGCCAAGATCATCGACTCCCGAGGTTCGTTTCGTTACCTCTTGTTTCCCTTTTTCCTTTCTTTTTATTTTCCGTTTTGGATATCGATTTCCTCGTCGATGCGTCTCGGGACTCGGGTTTGAATATTGGATCTGACCTTAGCTTGGATTTCTGGGGAAATTTTGCTGATTGCTCTATTTTTGTTATCCTGTCGGTGGATTTGATGTACCGTGATAAAAAAGATTCCGTTTTGGATCGAAAAAGTTGTTTCTTGGGACTGGATCTTTTTGTTCATGTTGATTTTGTTTCGTTTTTGTTGGATCTGGAGGGGGATATTGGTGCCGTGGATCCCAAATTTGAGCTGAAAATTACTAGATCTGGATGCTTCTGCGTTGAATCTTGTCATAGTTCGATCATTGTGCTGGCCGCTTTGTAATTATTGCTGTTCTGATGGATATGATGTAATTTTTTCTACTATGTTTGTATAGGTTTTCGAAAGGAGATACTGTCTGATTTCCTTCATATATACTGTGGAAACTTCTAAGGTTGGCTACTTCCATTTAATTTACTTGTTTACTATTTAATTTAGTTGATATCTTGTTAGCCTTTGGATGACATGTAGCAAATTCATACCTATAAAAAGTGCATGAGAGTCAGACGAATCTGGTGCTTTGTTTGTTTTTATGTAAAAAACTTATTTTTTTGGTCATTTTCTAGGGTTTTTGACATTTTCGTATCTTGACGTTGGCATATTGGCATATTGGACATTGGCATATTGCAGATCGTGATTAGCTTTTTCATGTAGTTGCATGTAAAACACTATTCATGATGCCTCTATTCTTTTCATTTATTTGGTGCATAAGAATAGTGCACATAGGTATACCTTGACCCAAAACCCCCATTTCTTGTTAACTGCTGAATAATTTCCTGTAAAGCTTGTTTCCCCTGGCGTCGCTGGACATTCTTCTGTTGTACTTTTTTTCCTACTCAGGCACTTGGGTCTGCTTTAGGCATTGATAAAAAATAAAAGCTTTTCAATTTTGGTCATTTCCTTTTGGCTGTTGTACTTAACTAATTGCAATTTCGGTTTTTATTTCTAGATGGATCTTATGGATAACATTGTTGGCATCTTATTTTGTCTATCTGTCTAATAAATCCTATTATGTTTCCTTGTCAATGATAGAACAACTGGTTAGGTTCTTTTGGATTGCTTACAAAAGAAAATTCAAAGAAGGCCTGCTGAAAGCAGAAGTGTTCTTGATCAACAAGGATCATGAAGAAAGCTTTTGATCAAACTGTCCGGGACCTGTAAGATCTTCTGTTGTCATGACTTTAACTAGTGCCTTAGAGTAACTTTGGACTTTGTTACCAAGTAACTCTATTACATGCAGCACTATACCTTGATTATATGGGTCCACTTTGCAGTGTTCTTAATCTTCTCAGGTATAAGGTTAACTAATTTGTCACTTCTTGCATGTGCAGAAAACGGGAGGTGAACAAGAAAGTTCTGAAGGTCCCCAATATAGAGCAGAAGGTGTATTGTGTAACAAATCTCATATGTTATTTGTTCACTTAGTTGTCTATATTCAGACTGCAACTGAAACTGAGTTTGTCAGTCAAGAGAAAAGGATAACTGCTTAATTAAGTGCAGATTACTGAGATTGATATTTAGCGTCAAAGATGATCCTGAAATAGTATAATATGTTCTTTTGGCTAGTTGTGAAGCTTACACATTTATGCTTTTGGGATCTTGACTTCAGATTCTTGATGCAACCAGCAATGAGCCTTGGGGACCACATGGATCGCTTCTGGCAGATATTGCACAGGCAACCAGAAACTAGTAAGCTTGTAACTCTATCGATCGGCATGCTTCCTGCTGCTGCTTGTTTTATGGAACCTCATTGGTTATGCAACTGTGTAGTCATGAATACCAGATGATCATGAATGTGATATGGAAGAGGATCAATGACACAGGAAAAAACTGGCGGCACGTTTACAAGGTGTTGAATATAGATCTTTCTATACATTTGGATCTTGTGGTTTTCTTAGTTAACTCTGATTTGCTTAACTTATTCAGATTGTGCACATGCAATGCACCATGGGATTCTGTGTGTTCATTTTATTTGAACTTCAGATATTTATTGAATCCTTATTCCTAGTAATAGTTTCATTTATTGTTCTTTTTTCAATGATAAATGTAGGCACTGACTGTTTTGGAGTACCTTGTTGCACATGGATCTGAACGCGTGATTGATGAAATGAAGGAGCATGCATACCAAATATCAGTAATATAACACTTGTCCTTTATCTCTCTTCTGCATGCTGTGAAATGTGTCAAATTTGGCTTGTAACTATTATAGATTATGCTATACATAGCACTCTTTTGACTGTAAACAATGCCTGTATTTCAGACTTTATCAGACTTCCAGTATATTGATTCAAGTGGAAGGGATCAGGGAAACAATGTTAGAAGGAAATCCCAGAGTCTTGTAGCTCTAGTGAATGATAAAGAAAGAATACAGGAAGCTCGGCAAAAAGCTGCTGCTAACAGGGACAAGTGAGTTAGATTTCTGAACTTAAGCGATATTGACTTGGTTCACTTTATGTATTTGATGTATCTTCCATTCTTGGATAGATATCGAAGTACATTTTCAACTGGTAGACCTGGTTCATATGGAGGCAATGGTGATCGTTATGACGATGATCGTTATGCTAGTAGAGATGAAGACCGATATGGTAATGGAAAGGAAAGAGAATGGGGATATAGAGATGATGACAAATATGGTAGAGGTCGGGACTCTTATGGCGGAGAGGGGGATCGATATGGTAGGTATGCTGATGAACGTTCTGGCAGAGATGGTTACAGAGATGATGACTATAGAAGAGATCGTGGAAATGATGATTATCAGTATGGTTCAAGAAATAGGAGCCTCAGCAGAGACCGTTCCCTTGATGATGATGACCGCTCATCTCGGTAATGATACTTGGTTTTACTTTGCAAAGAATGAAGTTTTTTTTACTGATGCCGATTCTGATTATGTTGATCTTAAAGTAGGAAATCCTCTGTGAATTGTTGAGGCATGTTAAATTATTAATATATGTTTTACTAATTGGTGCCCTATTTACTAATTTTAATTGGTATTTATTCCACCATCCAATGAATTGCTGTTTATCATAGCTTCTGTAAAGAATGATTGTATGGCATGCTTAATTATTCTCTTCTCGGTTGCAGAAGTGGAGGCGGCAGAGCTGACAATCTTCCTCATGATGAAAGGTTGTGAACTGTTGAAATTTCTGCCTTACAAACATTATAGTTCTGAGACTTGTGTATTCAAGTTGTGTTGAACTCTGGGCTACACCTCTGGACTAATAATTATTTATATAATCAGGCAGCTGGACCGTAGGCTTTCTGAGCAGAGTATTGGTGCACCACCAAGCTATGAAGAAGTTGCAAAAGATGCTCAAAATCATGTACAAGAAGATAGGTACGTGTCTGTTATTACAATGTTCTCCTTTAGAATTGTGCAAGTCAACTCTGACATCAGATCCACTGGCAGAAATGAAAGTGATTTCACAGCTGCTGCGCCAAAAGCATCTTCACCATCAGCTCCTAGAGCAAGCTCTTCTTCAGAAGCTATGAACCAAACTTCTTCACCTTTTGCACCAGCAGCAAGCTCTCCTTTTACAAACCAAGGCTCAGGCCATGCTCCGGCTGGTGTATCTGCATCAACAAACAACAATGATATCGGTTTTGATGAGTTTGATCCACGTGGTATGGCATCAGGTAATGCAGATTGTGGCTTTTGTAAGTGTAGCATTTCTAATCTTCCTTTGTTGCTTATGTGAAAATGTTGTATCAGTTTTATGAGCTATTTATCTGATAATGTAAGAACAAATAGGCACTAATTGTGCCCAAACAATGTGGTTAGTTGGTTTCTACTATCTTTTATTTCTATAACTTGGGGTTCAATCCTCTGACCTCTCTACAGGACTTCACACCAGCCTAAATTTTTACCAGAGACTAGGATCATTTTAGATTAATTAATTTTCAAATAAACATATCAAATAGAAATGGATTTTCTCTGATCTCAATGCTGCTTTACTGGTGATTCACGTCTTAAGCTATCTGTGTTGGGATTTTGCAGTCACTGGCATGCTAAAAGAGGAACCAGAGGAAGATACTGGTTACTGATTTTCGGTGCAAGTATGTGAAAGATTGGATGCCAATGTCAGAGTTTTTTGAAAAAGAGTTATAAAGAGTATAGGAAAAACATGGAATTAAATGAAGAAGAGTAAGGGAGGCCAGAAAGAAAATGAGATTCAGTAGTAAAAAAATTTAATTTGGTATATAGCAGAGGATATGTTCTAACAGTAGATGACCAATTAATGAAGGGGGGTGTAGTCTTAGGGGACAGACAATAAACAATAACAGGGATATAGATCAAATAAGCATAACACACTGGAATAAAGAGAGAAAGAAGGGGAAACAAAGAAAGAGAAACAATTTTTAACAGTAATTTGTGATGTAATGGGTTACACCACAAAGCCTAAGCAAGGTTTAAAAGCTGGTCTCGTGAACATGTCAAATCGATAAGCATTGGCGATAAGTATGTCCGGTCCGATTTAGAGATGAGATGCGCAAAAAATGAAAAAGTAATGATTCAAATTTAATTTATATGTGGTGTATATAGTGGCAGCAACATTTGCGGCATTTAATTCTATGCTCATAGGCACTCAACCTGATCGAATTTTAACCCAAGATTGAAACCTACTCCTTGAGAATCTAACACATTACTAATATATAAATGATCTTTAGATGAAGGCAAAAAATTTATCTGTTTGAATCGATGAAGCCTAGGTGATGAGACCTAGTTTCATGCCCAAGGTGGCCATTTTTAACAACATTGATTTTTGTTGAATTCTCATCTGTATTGCTAGATATTACCTATACACTGTTAGAAATAGTTGGAATGAGCCATGCTTGGACAACTAGGCTAAACCTACCTGGAACAGGTCAATTTTGGTCAATTCTAGCTGATCTATCAAACTTGAAAGAAGAGAGAGTCTAGTTACTGCTTCCCGTGGTAGTCATAAGAAAAGGGTAGGAAAAATGGGAGTGGAGGAATGATTTTTTTTTAAATGTGGCTATATGTGTTAAAGTGGAGATGATATGTATTAAGTGGAGATTCACTATCATCGTGTTTGACATTCGCCACTATCATCGCTTCCGTAGTTGGGGCATGTTTGTTGCCACTGCATGAGACAGAGAAGAAATGGTGGATGGAGAGGCTTGGAGAGGGCAGAGACCAACTTTTAGCATCATAAGGCCATGGATGGCATGATATGGTAGATGATGCCATGGGATGTCATTGGATTTGGTATTAATCCTACTAGCACACTCTTCAAAGAGTTTCATAAAAGTTGTTTTTGCATCACACAGTGCTTCACTAGAAATGGTGACTGGATAGGCTTGGGGGTCACATAGGGTCAAGTTCTGTTTTATTTTGTGACAAATATTTAGTTATTACCGCCACAATGTACTGGTGAGTTATCAATCAATGTTTTGGTTTGCAGTTAACCCCATAAATAAGGATGCTTTTCCGAATCACTTTACCTGCATTAGTTTTTAAATTTTCCATCACTAATTTTGAGTTAACATTATGAGTATAGAGTGACATATTTTTCCTCCTAATTATCACTTGTCGTCCTCCCCTTCTAAAGCTGCAGCTAAACCTTATCAATGTTGCCTTTTTTATGTTTTTTTAAAACAAATATATGTTTCTTATATTAGAATGTAATGATTATTTCAAGTCATAGTTCTGTTGTAACAAATGCATAATGAAGAGGTAAGAAAAAATAAAAATAAACTGAATTCTAATAAAGAATGCCAAATTGTTTGGAGATCACTAAATTAATATGATCGTCTCCAAAATTTAATAAGAACTAGTGTAACTTGTCTTTTGATGCAACTCTCTTGATTTGATGTCATAACATGTCAATCTTGTAATGAGCAATAACAAGGGCTTTGTTTCTTCTCACAATCAGCTGCTCCACCTGCTGCGGGTAGTCATGAGATGGACTTATTTGGATCAGCATCAGCATCAGATCCTATTTATTCTCTGGCATTGGTGCCATTGACTACAACTAACAGTGGTACTGAAGCTGATCTTCCTGCAAATTCAAGTTTTGCGACAGATTTTGTTGCTGCATCATCAGCATCTGCTGTATTCAGCCAGGTTTGTTTGATCATTTAATTACTAGCATAAATCCCTGGATACTTGCAATGCAGTTAATTGTTTAATGAGGCACATGTACGTGTACCAAAATCAGGAGAGGCTTTGTTACAGTATGGACTTTTATGACATTATGAAGTCTCATTAACAAGAAAAGTCATGCAGTACAATTTATTTATTTTTTGCTTGTTATACAGTTACAGTGAACTGTGATGGCATTTCCTTTCCTCTCGCTGCGTGCATTTGTTTTACTCTTACTGTATCAATCTTATCTTGCTTGACTGAGTGTGATTCTTTCTTCTTGACCTTTTTGTCCAGGCTGGTGAAAATCCTTTTGGGGATCCTCCTTTTATAGCTACTCAAGAAAATTTTCCCAATCAGCAAGAGAATTTTCCACCAGTCTCTTCCTTCAAGTCAATTTCATCTGGAGGTGCTGAAATTCTTGCACCTGCAGCTCCCAAGATTGAAACAACCACAAGCTTTGACTTTGATGGCTCTTTTGGTGGTGTTACTTACAATCCTGTATCGGATGGTCAACAAAGCTCTTTTGCTGGTCCTGCTATTTTAACTTCAGAAGCACCTGTGACCCAGCCGAATAATGTATCAGGTATGCTTGCCCCACAAACAGGATTCACAGCCTCGGTAATTCCGCAGGAATCCTGGGTAGCAACAACAGATGTCCTGGGCAACCCTCTTCTACAGTCAGGTCCACCAGCTATTTTTGCATCACAGGTGACTCAATTTACTGCACAGGAGGCTCGGCCTATTGCTCCAACAAATCCACAGACCACCCAGCCGAACCTTCTTTCACAGTCTGGCTTTCAGGCTCCTCCTATGGAAGTGACCGCTTCTACATCATCTTTGACACCCGTGAAAGCTGTTTCTTCAAAAGATAAGTTTGAGACCAAATCAACGGTGTGGGCTGACACATTGAGTCGAGGACTAGTCAATCTGAACATATCTGGATGTAAGTGTTTAGTCTTTCTTACTCAGTATTTAGTTGTTTCTCAGTTCCAATGTGCTGTTTATGAAAAGGCACCGAGGATTCACTAGATAATATATTGTTTACAGGTCATGCATATGCTTAGTTTTATGATTGATGCTCTGCTTATAGTTTTTGATTGAGGTGTTGCTTATACTTTTATGTGACATCATAGTGCATTCATGCATCACATGTACATCTCAAAAGATTACATATGGTAAACATAATATCCATGCAAGTTTTGCATCTTCCACATCAGCCATATTACATGGCTTTCTTTTTTGTGCTCTCTTATTCATAATTGAATTTCATGCAGCTAAAATTAATCCTCATGCGGATATTGGAATTGACTTTGATTCTATAAATCGGAAAGAGAAAAGGAAAGAAGAGAAGAAGGTATCTGCAACCCCAATATCTACAACCACAATGGGCAAAGCTATGGGATCTGGTTCTGGCATTGGGCGCGCCGGTGCAAATACCTTCACCCGCCCCCCCAATCCCACCATGGGCATGGGCATGGGCATGATGGGTGGTGGTGGTATGGGCATGGGCATGGGCATGATGGGTGGTGGTGGTATGGGAATGGGCATGATGGGTAATGGTGGTATGGGAATGGGTGGTTACGGTGGGAGCATCAATCAACCTATGGGCATGGGAATGCCGCCACGACCGCCGATGGGAGCCCCTATGGGTGGAACTGGTATGCCTGGGGCCGGATACAATCCCATGATGGGTATGGGCAACTATGGTTCCCAACAACCATATGGAGGCGGATATAGGTAAGGAGATCCTCATTCCAAGAAATAATTAGACTGTATGGTGTAACTAGTTGATACCAGCATCATCGTATTTGCTATCTTGGTTGGAGATGTATCTGCTGATGTGTTTGATAATGGTCTTGGTATTTCAAACATTACAAGTGGTCTCGTTGTACATGAGTCGGTCATTGCTCTGTTGTAGCCGTCAAATGGGTGATCTATGGGGTTATATTGGTCGTAGAGTGACTCCTTTTGTGAATTTTGGAAGAAGATTTGTTTCAGCAGTCATGCTGAATAGGAAAATAAAGATTCATTATTAGTAATTTCACACTGAAATATTTGCTCTAGTACTATTGATTACGCCTGCTGAATTCAAGGTTTTTCAGATGAGTTTGCCTCTCATTTCTTCAGGTTATTTGATGTTACTGCTTTACTAGTGTGGTTTCATCATCTGTTCTCGAGAATTTTTGAGTGTTGGATCTCGGGATTGTTCACTTTGTAGCTTCGTTTTATGTGGTTTCCCGAATGCCTGCTGGTTATTTAGTTAGCAATGATCTGATTTTGGCATGTCAATATGAGCTATTTCGTGTTCTTAATTCATAGTAGAATATTAGCAATTAGATTTTGACAAGCAACTGCGTGCAAATTCCAAAACATTTGAACGTACTTACATATTTGCGCAATGTGATGTCTTAATTTTTGTTTTGAAATATGTATTACTATGTTTATAAATGATTTCATATTGTAATCATAATATATATCTTTAAAGATGTACATAAAAATTTGTGGATTTTTGTCATTTTATTTTCTCCAAGGGCAGTTCTCAGATCGGGATTTTTTTTGTTCTGCCTTTTTCGATAGTTTTCACTCATTCGTGTGGTATTCTAATTTTGATCATATTAATTTTTTTATTCATATTCTTACAATTGTCCTCTAAATTTTTATTAGAGCGAGGAAGAGATGGTGGTCGTATAAAACCTCTGTCATCCTTATCCATTTTAATAATTTATGATTTTTTTGGTAAGATTTCTTTTCTATTAAATAATAGCAAAGATATCTAACTGTTTGCTCATAAGATACTGTTAAATCTTTTGTTTTGGTATCACATTTGGACATATTGATGTAATGGATCATATTTGAACAATCCTCTACTTTCTTGATTGATTGGGACTAGCATTCACAGTGTTGTGCAGATTCTAAAACAATTATATTTGCAAAATAATTCCATCTACCTTTTCCAAATTATATATTTTTATTGCAGTAAATAAAAATCATCCTCCATCATAAAAAAACTTGATAGCAAACATGGCATGTCAAAAATTCTAAATGATGAATAAGCAATTAGGAAAATAATATAAGAAAAAAAGCTACTTTGTCATTAAACAAGACCAGACCTCATGATTCACAGGTTTAGATGGAACCCTAAGATTTTTGGTAGGAGTTTGTGAGCTTGTGGGTGGTGTGAATTCCATGCTCATTAGCAGGCTCCCCTACCAACTTGCAGTGTTCTCACAGTAAGGCACCATTCCACTGAGCTCCTTCAAGGAAGGTGGTGAGGGATGGAAGTCACTGCAGATTTGTACTTGCCTATCTTTAGGACAAATTCCCATGCCTAATTTTACAGGCTGAGGACATTAAAGGTCACCTGAAATGGGAGCTCTGCTGACAGCTCTCGCATGGAGAGTCAAGTTGACTCTCCTCTTCCAGTTGACCTCTTCATCAAAGCTCTGAGGCCAAACCTGCCTAAATTTGACAGTGCCATGTGTCCATACATATATCTCATCCAGTTGTTCTCCATCCGAATGATCTTGAGAGTTAGAATCCCAGATTCTGGCATCAACACTTTTCATGATCAGACACAAATCTGGTCTCAGATTTGATTGTGGTCAAACTCCAACACTGTCGTTAGATCTCCAACCAGCAGCTGAGAGTCTAAAAGTCAAACCAGCTTTGGTGATGGCAGTAAAATATCTGCATTAAATCACAGTTTCTGCAGCGATTCACTCTGTTCTGATGCTGTGTGTAATTAGCATTCGATCTCTACTGTTCACCGACGATAGAAAGTGATTAGAACTGGTAATTAATGGATGATGAGTTTCCTTGGCTGTTGCCTCTACAAGCGTTGACTAACATGTATGAAGTCTCTTCTGTTGACCTCTGGATGAAGCATGGCTGCAACTCCAGTGAGAACTCATGCAAAAAATTGTTTGACTGAGATCAAATCTTCTCCTCTTTCCACTCGCAATGTTTGGCAGAAGGCATTTCGGTGTTACACCAAAGAGAGATGTACGAGTTTTTCTTTAGATCTTCTTCTTCTTCTTCTTCCTCTATTTATACAGATCAAACTCCACCTACATAGAGGCACAATTCCAACTCTGCAGCAGAGACTGAGCACCTACATTGGCTTCTCCGTTTCCCTTCTTTCTTTTGAGGTACGATGTTCTGCTCTTTTCTCCATGTTTATACAGATGCTCGTGTGAGTTGGTAAGATTTAGGACTATAATTCGAAGAGAATTTAGCTTTCCGTCAGATCTACCACATCTCCCGAGTTCCTTTGATGGGTTTCATTCGTCCTCTGACCATGAGAAACAGTCGGCACCTGGAAGGGATGCTCAATGACTATGTCGTGGGTAAATCGAGCAAGATGAAGACTCCAAAGCTTGCTTCTTTCCGCCTCGTTGCAGCCCTCACCTGCCTTCAGTTCGCCTTCGCCATTTACGCCACCTTCCTCTTGTATCACATGAGCTCCTCCGTCGGCCAAAGCAGCGGAGCTGACTTCTCTTGGGCCTCCCGGATCGCCCAGCACTGGACGCAATTCGTCGAACACTCGCACGCCCCGTCGAGCACCCAAGAAGTCCCTGCCGGCGACTTCCTCGCTGAGGTCTGTGAGCACGAAGAGATCGATTTCTTACAGAAGAAATCGGACGATGCGTTGATGATCAAGCTCAAGAGGGAGCTATACGATGAAGTGTTGGCATTCCAGGAGGAGAGCTCGGGGACGGAGACACTTGCCGAGCTTATGAGGATGGAGTCGAACTGGAGCCCAAAGGGTCCTTCCGTCCCAAAGATCACCGTCATCTTGAACCATTTCAAGAGGAAGACACTCTGTGCACAACTCGATTCATTGCTCAACCAGACACTGCCTTTCCACCATGTTTGGGTGCTCTCTTTCGGCAGCCCAAGCGAGCTCTCACTGAGAAGGATCGTGGAGAGCTACAACAACTCGAGAATCAGCTTCATCAGCTCGAGCTACGACTTCAAATACTACGGAAGGTTTCAGATGGCCCTGCAGACCGAGGCAGACTTCGTGTATATCCTGGATGATGACATGATCCCCGGCAAGAAAATGCTGGAGATCTTGTCCCATGTTGCAGGGACCGACAAGTACAGGAACTCGGTCCTGGGGAGCATTGGGAGAATCTTACCTTTCAGGCAGAAGGACTTCACCTTTCCAAGTTACAGGAAGTTCCGTTCCAAGGAAGCAGGCCTCTACTTGCCCGATCCTGCTTATGATATCACCGTGGACAAGATTGTGCAGGTTGATTTCCTGTCGAGCTCTTGGTTTCTATCAGCAGATCTTGTCAAGACATTGTTTGTGGAGACACCCTTCACTTTCATGACCGGTGAAGACCTGCATCTCAGGTAATGTCTGTGCTTTCTATTTGGCTTTCACCGAGTCGATTCTCATGTTGCGTGCATCGGTGCAGTTATCAGCTTCAGAAGTACAGAAACGCTGGGTCGTATGTGCTGCCTGTGGATCCAAACGACAAGGAGACGTGGGGAGACAGCGAGCACAGGCTTGCTTACGTCTCTGAAACCACTGTCATCTTCAAGGACATCGTCCAGGTCAGGGATGATCAATGGTGGCGGGCTTTGTCGACCGGTTATATTACTCAGTGGGCCGCAATGAACCCTCAGAAGATCGACGCTCTGTTTTACGCGCATTCCCTCGATGAAGTGAAGGCACTCTCCCCTCTTCTCGAGAAGTTCCGGAAGACGGTGGGGAGGAAGGCCTACATTGCTGTCTCAGGCGGGAGTTCTTCCTGCTCCTGCGAGGAAGCTGTAGCTGTTCTCCGATGGCCGAAGGTCGTGTGCAAGGAGAGGCGGTTCAAGATCTTTGATCTGGAAGTCGGAGCGATCTCAGGCGTGTCGAACTCGGAGGTCCCGTTGGTTCAGGCTGTGTATTCGAGCTTGAAGGGGCTCCTCAAGATCCACAACCCGAGTCTGCTGATCGCGGTCGACGACATCGATGCGAACGTCAAGAACGCGCTAAGAATGGCGGCCGAAGGCAGCAGCGCAAATGGCACTGCTCTGGTTCTTCTGCCGAAGACCGCTGTGTCCAAGGCCTTGTGGATGGCTGATCTCCGGCCAACAGCATTGCCGAGTAAGAAATGTAACCCTCCGAGCTCACATCTAACCTTGTTTCTTACGTCCACGGCCTGTTCGTTGCAGATTGGAACCGGATGCGGATCACCGTGAACATCATCACCCAGAACCGAGCATCCTCTCTACAGAGACTTCTCAGATCTCTGCAGCAGGCACATTACCTCGGCGACGAGGTCCGCTTGAGCTTCAACATGGACAGCAAAGTCGACGAGGAGACTCTCAAGGTCGTCGGGTCCTTCCGATGGGCGCAAGGGCCAAAGCTGGTGCGGCGGCGTATCGTCCAGGGCGGCCTGATCCGGGCCGTGAGCGAGAGCTGGTACCCCTCCGACGACGACGAGTTTGGCCTCCTCCTCGAAGACGACATCGAGGTCTCCCCCTACTACTACCTGTGGATCAAGTACGCGCTCCTGGCTTACCACTACGACCCCCAGGTGTCGTTCCCCGAGCTCTCCTCGATCTCCCTCTACACGCCCCGGCTCGTGGAGGTGGTGAAGGAGAGGCCCAAGTGGAACGCGACCGAGTTCTTCAAACGGATCCACCCCAACACGCCGTACCTCCATCAGCTCCCTTGCAGCTGGGGCGCGCTCTTCTTCCCCAAGCATTGGCGAGAGTTCTACGCCTACATGAACGCCAGGTTCACCGAGGACGCCAAGAACAACCCGGTGCAGATTCCCAAGTCGAGGACCAACGGGTGGCAGGCTTCGTGGAAGAAGTTCCTCATCGACATGATGTACCTAAGAGGGTACGTCAGTCTGTACCCTAACTTCCCGAGCCAAGCAAGCTTCTCCACCAACCACATGGAGCCTGGCGCGCACATCAGCGCCAACGGCAACGTGGTGAAGCATCACAAGGAAGACTTCGAGGTGCCATTGATGGGGGACGACTTCACCAGCCTGCTGCCTGCGGGGAAGATGCCTCCGGCCTCCAAGCTGCCGGTGCTCAACCTGTTCAACCAGGCAGCCTCCTTGAAAGGGCTGAAAGCGGCGGGCGCAAAGCTTCGACAGGATGTGATCGGCTGCGACGAGGCGGAGATCGTCGTGGTTGATGGGAGCACTGGTTTGCCGGGGAATTGTTCGAGGTTCTGAAACATGAAGCACTTAGTGTTCGTTGTTTGTTTATGGATTCCTTTTTTCCTTTGTAATAAAGGTAGCATTTTATCTTGATCGACAACAAAATAATATCATGATATAGTTCTTAAATTTGACTCGATAATTTCGATAAATTCTAAACAAAAAATCCCAAGCTTTTAATTTTAATTTTTTTTATAGAATATCTTTTTTAAACTAAAGATGAGATTACCATTAATCTCTACCAAATGGTATCAAAGCGGGGGATAAAATTGAGGGTAAGGAGATGGCCTCGGTGTCACACCTATTGTCACGTTAATCGTTAGATCCTTCCCACATGTTGCACTCGTGGATCTCGATGAAGGGTAAGGAGGCAACCATGATATCGTCTTCGCCCCATCGTCTTGTGTCATATCGATTGTTGGGCTCTCTTTATGCATTACGATCATTGGTCTCGACGAAAGGCACTGAGATGACTATAATGTCACTTGTGCCTCATCTCCTTCTGCCATATTAGCTTATCGTAATTGTTAATCAGAATAGAGATAAAGAAGACGAGACTTTCTCTCTCTCTTTTTTTGCATGATCCATTGTGCATAAGTATCGCCTGTGTCTCTCTCTAATTATTAGATTCCCATAATAAAGCTTTAGTAAGGAGTAAAAGCAAAAGGTGAAATCGAACGAGGATATGCTCCTTCCGTACAAGGAGTCCGAAATCCAGGAGATGAAGGATGAGGCTAAAGACACGCTCGAAGATGTAAAGATAGAGACAGAGACGATAATCGATGGGGCAAATGCTTAGGGTAATATTATTTTTTAGAAAATAAATAACGTCCTACTGGAAAAAAAAAGGGGAGAATTTTTCCTAATAATTTTATACTTATAACATCATCTTTCACCCGTGCTCGGTGTTTCCTCTGTTAATCTGTAATCGAGAATAAAAATATTTATGCTAATTAAATCATCAGCATTCATCTTGTAAGATGGCACGTGCAATCACGTGCATCTTAATAAAATCCCAGAAAGAAAAAAGAAAACCGAAGAAACTGCTTTTACATATTTATCCTTGAAGGGTTTTCGAATTATAGGTTTTGTAAGCAATAAAACAGAATTCATTGGCACTAAACACAAATCATCGACTTCGGAGGGATACATATGTAATTTTGTCTGAAATATTTGGGAAGGTCGGGAAGTCGAGAGTTCCAAGGGACGAGGAGAAGGGTGGAAGTCGTCGAAGAATAGGAAGAACCAGCGCCGCCATGGCGGTCTTTCTCTTTCTCCTCCTCTCCTTGTTCTCGATCCTCCAACTTGTCTCTTCATCGCCGGAGATTCGAGTCCTCAGCGCGGAGAGAAGGGTGAGATCTCCCGGCACGGAGAAAAGAAATTTCCGTCCAACTTTTCTTTTCTTCTTCTCCTTTATTTTCGTTGCTTGGTTGGCTCGTCTTGTGTAGATCCATGGATTCCTTTAGATCTAACTGTTGTTGCACTCGGCGCTGTTTGCAGATCGACGTCACCGCTCCCATCACAAGGGTTTTCCTGACTTTGAAGGTACATCTTTCAGGATTTCTTTTTTATTATACTTAATTTGACCATTTGATGATGTCTTATGATCGTATGTTATCTAGTACAATCTTTGCCTACTCAAATTGAAACTGCTTGCTTTCATCTCCTCAATGTTTGATTGAATGGGAAAAAGAAAGATTATTTTGTGCGGTTACGTTTTCTTCTTGACGCTAAAACCAACTGTATTCCGTAAATTACTGCTGATGCAACCCTATATTGTTTTACTCACTGGTAGTCTTTTAGATTGGTGTTCCGTGATATATAGTGTCCATGAAACTTGTTTAGGTGGAAAATGCTGGCACATCTGAAGTTTCGGAAGTTCTTGTTGCGTTCCCACCTACTGAAGCTGAACATTTAGCAATACTAAAAGCATCTGTAGCTGAAGGGAAACGCAAAAAGAAGACCTATGTGCCTCTCTCGGTGAATCCAAGTGAATCTCCAGATGCACCAAATGGTGCTCAGCTCTACTCTGTTTCATTACGTGGTCCTTTGAAGTCTGGTGAGGCAACAACAGTGGAGGTGCTTTATGTGCTAACTCATTTGCTTGAGCCCTTCCCAGCAGAGATTAGCCAATCAGAACCACAGCTTGTGTACTACCGTGATAGTGCAACTCTACTGTCACCTTATCATATCATGGAGCAGATTACGAGTATTAAGACTCCCAGTAACAAAGTGGAATCTTTTACAAGAGTGGACCCAACTAGTCGTGTTGGTTCTGAGCTAAGATATGGCCCTTACCATGATCATGGACCATATTCGTACTCTCCAGTAATTGTGCATTTCGAGAATAACAATCCCTTTGCAGTTGTTGAAGAACTTGTTCGTGAGATTGAAATTTCGCACTGGGGAAGCCTTCAGATAAGGGATCATTACAAATTAAAACATGCTGGAGCACGGCACAAAGGAGTTTTTTCAAGGTTAGTTCAGGAAATATTAAGAATCATAGTCCCTATATTGTGTGACTCTAGTTATAGATGTGAATTTATATGCACATATTATATGTCTTAAATTTATGCAGATTATCCAATTTTGCTCCCAAAATGCTTTTATATCCGATATCATTTTCTGCTTTTGATTTTCTTGTAGGCTTTGCTCGATTTACATTAATCTCATGTTTCTCTGATTGTCTTAAATTGGTAAAGACATTCTTGTCACTATATTCATTTAGTCCATATAACAAATGGTACCACATTTTCTGTTTGAAAGGCCTCAACTAATGGTTTGATATCAGATATTGAAGAGTAATCTGTAATGTCCTTGTATTATCAGAAACAGAACATTATTTTAACCTCCACTTATGTACATGGCTTTACTTATGTGTACCATAATTTTCAAAACAGAATACCAATCTTGTTTAACCTCCACATTGATTTTGTTGAGAACAGAAAGATCCAAATTATAAGATGAGGAAATGCTGAATAGTTTCCATCTTAACGGTTTTTTTTGTTGAACTAAATAATTTGTCAACATATCACTTTTTTAATTGAGAAAATTGGCTGCTGGATTTGTCTTCTTATTACCATTTCTTTGTCTCTCTTCTCCTCTACTCCTTCGATCCTCTAAGCCCAAACTCGCATTTGGCTACTTTGCTGCCCTAATTTTCTATTTCCTGAAAATTAGTAGTAGTCAGAATCTATAGTGACCTGCATAAATCCAAGTTTAAGAGAACTTGGCAGGAATCTTGGAAGTTGAGAACTGCTATTCCTTTGCAGCAGCAATACCAACCTGTTTTTGAGTTTGTATAGTCTGAGATATAATTGGAAACACATGTAGAGCCCTGCTACATCTTCTACTCTACTTATTTGCATTGATATCTCATATGATGATGGATATATTTCAGTATATAAGGTATAGCTTACTCAAGAATGCAGCTCATATACTGAAATATGGACTAGGAAGTAGGAACAAAATATAGATGCATATAATGAAGCAAATTGAGATGAGAACTCCTTGATATTAAAGTAATACATGACATCTTTGCTTGTAAAGCAATATATAAGCCTTATGCCCCAAATATTAGATAGCTTATGGTGAATAAATTGTGAATTTTATATTTTCCTTTACTTAGAACCATCTATAGTTTAGAACATAATATGCAGTAATACTTCGTAGTTCGTTCTATAGGACCTGATAAGAAGACCTGATAATATGCGGTAATACTTCGTTCTATAGTCCCCAATCCTATAGGACTAGAACCAACTTACAACTAACATAAACTCCAAAAAAGAAGACCCGCTAAGAATTTTATTTAGACCTGCATATGAAAATCACATCATGATTTGCCAAATTTATTGATCTATGCCATTTGATGCCTCATTCTTATCACCCAAAATAACTTAAGAGCTAGTTGGAATCACTCGCTTTTGGGGATACTTGCCGTTGGTATTTTTAAAAGTGTTAGGCGCTAAACGTGCGGCCTAGGTTCCATTCACTATCAGGTGCTAGACAGTTGTCTAGTTGATAGGATATGAGCCTCCTATGATGATTATCTGTAATTTGAAGAGATTCGGCCTCCTAAGTATGAAAGAGGGAGAAATGAGAGATTTTACCAATAATGAATCTGTGCAATAAATTTAGAGGAACTTTCTATGTAGCTTATTGATTGGTCTGTTAGTAATTTTTTATTCATTATACTGTTGGAAGTGGTTATATTGATAGTGTTGTATGCGGTCTTATTGATTTCTGTCATTTCTTTATTTTATGGTTTAAATTGGCCACTCAAGGACATGCCTATATTATTGTAAAAGGTTTTTAAGATGCTTAGTGCTTGTTTGCCGATATTCTTACCAAACATTCTTGCCAGGCTTGAATATCAATTTAAGCAATCAGTCAGCGGTGTTGCTTCCTTTAGGCACCTTCTTATAAAGCTGCCCCCCCGAGTTCATTCAGTATACTATCGTGATGAGATTGGAAACATCTCATCATCTCATTTGCACATTGATTCCCAGAAGGTACTTGTTAAAACTTAATGCAAAATATTTTCTTCAAAAATTTCATTTGCATAGTGATTGCATGTCCGATGCTGAGTATGAGCACCATGCCATGTTACTGCTAATCCAATGCAAGTTACAGTGGCACAGTTATTAAAATGATTGGTTTAATGTGACACTGTCTGAAGTTGTGTTAGCCTTCCAGTTTTTGACATGTTTAGTGTGTTAACCATCAGCATGGTCTTAGCATGATAGTTGATGCAATACTGATACATGGCCAACACATCCAGTCGTCACTTTTGACTGACTTCTAATCTGTCGTTTGATAAAGTTAGATATGCCTCTAAACTAAAATGGCATCAATTTACTAAGATTTGCATATGTTGCCTGCTCAGAATTTTAATGAGTAATTGCATTCCATCTTTAAAAATCCTTAGTTATATAAATAAGTATGCAGGGTATCTGATACAATTTCTTGATGGTTTTCTTTATGCTACATGCTAACTTATCTTTTTCATGTGCATTTTTCAGTCGGAACTAGAAATAGAACCCAGGTACCCATTATTTGGAGGGTGGAAGGCCACTTTCACCATTGGTTATGGGCTGCCATTGCAAGATTTCCTGTTTGAATCACATGATGGCCGGCGTTACCTCAACTTCAGTTTTGGATGCCCTCTTATTGAAACAATGGTTGATGATCTAACATTTAAAGTAAGTCTTATATAACAATGGTTGATGATCCTATTCCGAGTATCATGTCTAATGCATACTTGATATGGATATGACAAGCAAGTTAAAGTATCCTTGTCTTAATTGTGGAATAAGTAATGGCAAAATTTTTGGAGCAAAGTTACTTGATTGGGCTTCTTGTTATAGGAAGTTCATTTTTAATTATATTAAATTACAAATATTAGGAAACTAGATTTTGGGAAAAAATAATTGCTTTCGCAGACTTTGTGAAAGAAAAATTATTTTTTCTGTATTGCTGCAGGTCATTCTTCCTGAGGGATCAAGAAACCCTACAGCTGCAGTTCCCTTCCCAGTGGATCAGCATCTTGAGGTAATTATATCTACTCTGACATACACTAAATAGGCAACCTTGATAAGTTAGGTTAAGTATATCTTGTTTGGACAATGTTCATAGTCTCCTAGATAAGGGTTAATTATGAATGCTTCACCTGGGGAGATTCTTTATGCAAATTTTTTTTTCTGTTATTTTCTTTTTATGCAAGAAAATTTATATGACCTGATACGGGTGCACCAGCATAGGGTATATTAGATTTTACTGTTTTAGGTGGCTGCTTTGTGTTATAGTTGATTAATATGTCCATGTTAATTTGGGCTAGTTCCCCTTGAGATGTTTGTGGGCAAAATTATTTGAAAGACCTTTTTCATTCAGAATTTGTGATTTGATGTTCTATTCATGTAGTGAGAATATGCATCTTTTCTTTGAAAATAAATCATTTAAACTTCTGTGAAATGTTTAATTTGCTTATATATAGTTAGGCATTTTCTCATGCAACTTAGTGTAAACGACCTTGGCGTTTTACATGAATAAGTGGTCTTAATCAACCGAAGTAGATTCTTCAATTCATTCTCGATACGTAGCAACTAAATATACAAAATGCATCTATCAACTAAAAATATAAAATGCATTCACTTTGCAATTATTTTGTTTGATCAAGTTATATATTATTCTTAGAAGTTAATGATCCCACGATTTGTTATTAAAAAGTGAATACATCTTGAATATCCAGAGGTTGTGTGACTTTGACTAATCATGCTGTCAAAATGAGCTAATTATCATGCAATTTCAATATGCTTTATGACTGCTGGATACAATTTTTATCAAAAAGTTAGATACTTAGTGTTCTCTTAAATTATGGAACTAAGGATCACCCTATGTGATCCATCGGAAGTGAAGCATCTTGGTTTAAGAGGCTTTTATTAACATTTTCTAGTATTTGAATGTTGTTACAACACTGAAACATGTGTCATACATGTAAATAGTTTCTCTTGAACATTCCCCACTCTTTATTTGCTTCTTGACAACATGCATTGTTCAGAAGACCTTTCAGTATCTAACCATTTAACTCGTTTATCACAACTTTTTGTTCATACTTTATGCCCTAATTATCACCCATGCATGTCCATAATGTGCTGGCATGATGTAGCATGAGAAAATTATACTACATGACCAGCACTAGCATGATGTACACGAGATCTGCACTACATAACACAAGCTAGAAGTGTGCAAAAGGGCGCATTTTATTAATCAGCATGGCCCAGATCCTTGTGCCAATACCATGTCAGCACGATACAGCAGGGCTCATCACTCCTCAAAACTCAAAATTATGATAATTTTTATATATCATCTGTGGTATGAAACTATGAATAAACATGAATGAATAAAACACAGTTGCTGCTATTGAGAGATCTGAAAATTCTATAGTGAATTGATAATCTATTATACAACTAATTGTCTTTCCTGTTATGCCTGCAATTGCCTTCTGACCAGAATGAGAATTTATTTGTTCCATTATGCAGATGACTTATTCATATCTTGATGTTGTTGGGAGGACGACGGTAGTTCTACAGAAGAGAAATGTGGTGCCAGAGCATAACATCCCTTTCCAGGTAGTTCTTCTCATTTTAGTGAAATTGATGCTTCCAATACATTTCATTTTACTCAAGGCCCTGTGTTCTTGTTATGCATGTCTTGCCATAAACATAACAAGGACACAGAAAGTGCTGATGTTAAAAAATAAGTATTTGACTGACACAGGAACTGGAATTAATTTATTCATCTTGACTGTCCTTTGGCTGCAGGTCTACTATGATTTCAACCCAATTTTCATGTTTGCAGAACCCTTGATGTTGATATCTGCTGTTTTCTTGTTTTTCATTGCATGTATCGCTTATGTTCATGTTGATCTATCCATTGGGAAATCTTCTTAGACAATCTCAGAAGATAGACAATTACAAGTTATTAGCCTTAAATTATAAAACCAAATGCTTCAAGGTACAAGACTCCCACCCTCGCTATATTAGTTTGGTGGCTTTTTGAAGATTCTTATCAATTGAATTTAAGCCCTTTGTAGCATAGTTGTCACTGACAATTTTGGATGTTATGGATGGCATCTCATATATTAGTAATAATATTTGGATTTTGGTTGCTATATTTTTACAGCTATTCTTCCCTATGTATGAAAGCTTTAAGACATATTATAGCTACTGATGTGTAGATGGGGTTATCATCATTACACCATTTGTGACTTACATATTTGGGTGTTGAAGTATCATACAGATGAAAAATAAATTTGTTAGCTTGTTAGTTTACAAGTATTAAAAAGAAAAAAAAATGAAAAGAAACTGATAAATGGAAGAAAAGAATCATGATATGCTTGTGCATTCATAAATTTTGTTTGATACTATATAAAATAACGAGCATATGACAATTTTGTCTATTGCAACAAAAATAATCTTCATACGGTTCACATATGGTCAGAGAACTTATGTTGGAACTCCTATAGACGTGATGCTGGTTCTATAGTGGAAATAACCAGGTATATTCTTGATGGACTAATAATTAGTGCAAAGACAACAAGAGATTGCAATTTGCAAAGCCTAAACATAATTCCATTTACTCTTATGTAGTGTGGATCTTTCTAGCAAATAGACAAGCTGCTTAATAACCTTGATGGCTGCATGTTCTTCGGACAAACTATAATTGAGAAGCTCCAGTGTTGAACTGATCAGTAATCAAATTAAAGAGCATGAAAAAAAGGGCACTGGAATTTGACCTCCTGCAGCAAAGATAAACTATCAAGAACTGGAAGGGTACATGTCTAACTTATACATCTCATAACGGATAATAATTATTTGACAGGGTGATAAGGGTATCTAATGAGAAGGGACAATCTAGTATTCAGGATATTTTTGAGAGGCTCTCTGGTGCTCTAGCTTTTCCACTTCTGGATACGAGACCTGGTAACATGGCCGACTTAAGATTACTTTTATGAGAACTATAACTAAACCATCCATTATTTCCAAGGATCAGCTTGATTGTGTAATACAAATAGAGTGGTCCAGTCAACTTTGCATCTTTTATGTCAGTACAGATCATCACTTGTTCCTACATAATCTTATGTATCTGACATCAGAAGCTGTGAAGGTCATCATATGCTGTGTTAGAGCCATGGTTTTGAAGTTTTGTATTGAATTCATTGTCTGAATCTTACTAGGTTGGAAGTGTGTAACCTTCCAAGTGTCATTCATCATTTGATGAGGTGTTTTTTCAAGGGGTAATAGAATCAATCCAATTATGAAGTGGATGAACAGAGAACTGTTATTGCAGAGCTTCTCCACATTGCTTTTCTTGTTGTGATTAACATATCTGAATTTGGATCTCAAGTGTTGCATCAATTAAATAGGTTGGTTGCTTGCACTCTTTTACTGCAGTTGTATGAAATTTTTTGTTTGTTTTGTTGCATCTAGGAGTCCATATTCATTTTAGGCTATTGAAGTTTCTGCTATTATGGGCACTCATACAACCACTGCAATTACTAGGTTTCAGATGCAAGAGAGGCAACTAAACATCTGATTCATCTCATATTTGTGAACTGTCTTGGTTCACAATTGCAAATTTCCTGCTTGTGTCTAACCAAATTACCCCTAAATACTTCACTGCTAAACTCATTAGTGTTATTTTGTTTTTTCAAGAAAAATTAAGATGAATGATTCTGCAAGTTTAGAAAAAGGCCCCATACTTTTTATTTTTTTCCCCCTTAGGGTACCATTTGATCAGTATGGAAATTTGGTTTTCCCACTGTTAAATTTTTGGATCGTGGTAATATTATTATTTATTACCATTCCAATCATGGAGCCAAAATTTCATTTTCCACCTTTCAGGAATTGATCCTGATTACCAGAGATATTATCCATTTTAGAACCCTCCTCCCTACGAAGAAGATAGACGGCATTTTCAAACTATATTAGTCTAAACTTGAAGTGTTCGGTAAGAAAATGTTAAGGAGAAATGCCGAGAAAATAAATAAACCCTAATAATTAGGAAAGTGCAGTTGTTTATATTTTGCATCATCCGACATATTAAATCTTATTTATTTTAGAACCCTCTTCCCGGCATTTTCAAGCTATATTAGTCTAAAATTGAAGTGTTTGCTAAGAAAATGTTGAGGAGAAATGTCGAGGAAATAAATAAACCCTAATAATTAGAAAAGTCAGTCACTACGACATCGTCCGATCAGTGTAATTAGATGGCTATTTATCTATCTCGACTCAAAATGAAAACATGTTTAACAGAGGATTTAGTGTGCTTTAGGTTGGGTTAAGTGGTCGTTTACCATGGGATTTTAGTATGTCTTAAGGTTGGGTCAAGAGGGTCTTCTCTTAAGACCTTTTTCTTACTATATTGGAAGGTCCTATGAATTATTTGCATTGTTGTGATCGTCATTATATGTCTCGTGTTTCATATTACTACTCCATATGAATAAAACTAGTGGACTTAAAATAGCGCATATACCCTTTCAATGAATGCTGACAGTTCTCAATGGAACAAAAGAATTATGCTGTTATGATTCGATAGCTACGCATCTATGCTCAGATTAAATGACCTCAGAATCAAGTCAAGCGAGTATGATATTTTTCTCGAATAATTAAAAGCACCTTATCATCACTTGTATCGATTTCCTCTTTCTGATTGCAAGATGAAGACAACAACAATTAGTTCAGCTCGATAGTATTTGCTACAGCATAACCATTTGGGTTTTCCAACATCTCAAGAAACATATCATCTTCCTCGCACTCCAACCCATGCATTCATAACCTGTCCAGAGAAGGACTAATTCCCCAAGTAAAGCTCTCCTCACATGAATCCAAAACACACCCAAGCAATTAACTTTAAGTCCTCCTCAAGATGTGTCATGATGTGCCAACTCTGCGGCATTCTCAAGGAATCCAAATGACACCTCCACCAACTCTCTCTCTCTCTCTCTCTCTCTCTCTCTCTCTCTCTCTCTCTCTCTTTTTTGTGGACCCAAAGCCTTTTCCTTGACTAAGAAAAGTCTTCCCTATACTTTTGTTGAGATTACAGGTTGCCCACCTTGCCATATTTCTCTTTGATGTGGCGTGCGACAGGGAGGCTTGCCATGGTTTAAGTACAGCAAGTTGTATAGGGTTTTTGTTTCTCATAGTTTATATGTGCCGCATATCACTGTCATCGGAGAATATGAGCTTTAATGAATTTAATCAGACAACTGCTGCTTTAGTTTTGCGTATTATGTTGATGAAAGCAGCCTTCTTTTATACTTTCCTTGTAATTTACAGTTTTTAGATTTTATGATCATCCAATTAAACATATAATTAGCCTCTTTTCTGATGATGATGTTGTAGTAAGAAACCTACACCTGAAAGAATCAATGTATGAAGAAGGAAGAGTTGCTGAACAAAATGCTATGACAGGAAGGAGTGGTGGGATGGAAAACAGAGCATACGAATCCATATCGGGGGCAGGTTTTGCTGGCCAGACATGTTGACAAATCAAGTGCTTCCATTAGAGTTGGTCAACAAAAGGTTGCCCTCATCACCACCAACCTTCCTGTGGCCATATTAAACCAGGTTTCTTCATATGACTTCCTTCCTCAAGGCACTCTGCTTCCCCTAACTGGACCAATCCAACTCTGTTACTTGCAAATCTGAAGCTTCTTCTTCCTCTTGACCGCTATAACATCGAGGAAATATCAATATAGATTACTGTGGTCAATTGTTCATGAGAAGAAAACAGCTGCCAATTAGCAATGGTAAGACTTTCGAGGCAGTCATCAAGAACACCGCATGAGCACCACTAACTTGAATGATTCGTGGCTGTCGCATCAGATGCTCACAATGGCTTTCCATAAGCGAATCCAACCGCATTCTTTTTGCGTGGAGCAAAAATTATTGCATATTTTCCTATTTTGTTCATATATATATATATATATCCTCATTTTCTTTGAATTTCTTGTATATTTTGAGGGAAATTTTAGTGTCATAAAAAAACGTGAAGTTTAGAAAAAAGGGATTTTTTGGAAGAATTTGCCCATATTGATATTCTAATTTTTTTACAAAAGGAAAATTAGATTCTATCACCAATCACAAGAAATCAAAATCTTTGACTCAAGAAAACCGGTACAACAGTTGAACCTTCCAAAATTCAATGTTATATTAATGATTTTAATCCCATGATAGAAGCTATCAACTAAATAATTTAGTTGATAAACGCATTTGTCACAATATGTTTTCGACTCCAATCCCGCCGAAATCCCGTCTTATTTATTTCATCAAAAGCCAGTAGGGTAAATAGAAAGATTGATGAGATGAAAAGTGGTGAAGGAGAGGAATTCCGGCTTCTCAAGGATCGCCCGAGTCGATATCAGAGTTGGTAATCCTATCTTCCATCTCTCTCTCGCTCTCCGTCTCTCTACCTTCTTCTGCTACATGCCGAAGGCAGAGTCTCACAATACTCGTTGCCGTATAGTATAATGGCAGCGCCAAACTGTTGCTGTTGAGGCCGCCTAAAGCTGACCTCTTCCTCGTCTCCTTCTACTCCTTCTCGTACTGGTAGAGGAAGAAAGCGAACGGCACAAGCGACACATCCTTTCTTCTCAGAGAAACTAGCAAATTTATTTCTTTCCGTCTTCGGATTGACGCTTTGAAGCGACGGATCCGAGGAAGGAGGAGGAAGAGGAATTCCAATGGGCAGTAGCTCGGAAGGAGAGGGGCGAGGGAGGATGGAGGGTTGGCTGTACCTCTTCCGGTCGAACCGGCTCGGGCTGCAGTACTCGCGCAAGCGCTACTTCGTCCTCGACCATCGTGACAACTCTCTCAATTGCTACCGAGCCGCGCCCACCGCCTCTACGCAGGTGGTGGCTCTTCCTCTGCCGTCTCTTATCTTTTGTTCTATGTTTCGTGGAGCAAAACGTGTGCTTGAATATATTGGGAATATAGGAGAATTTTGGGATTCGTATAGCGATTATACTACTGATTCTTGAGATGCATATATAGATTGTAGTATGGATTTCATTTAGGTAGTTTGATGCGATTATTTTCAGTTCTTAGAGACGGAGGGGAAATGGTGGGATGTGGAACATCACAGAAGAGCAATGGAGTGTTTAAAGCGCGTTTGATACTGATATGGGGAACTAGTATATGGAATGGAGTCCATGTTTGAATGGGTTGTTAATTTTGTTCCGATAACAAGTTTTGTAGTGTGGAATTGTTTTTTTGCTGAAGAAAAGTTAGGGATTTGGGGAACTGGTTTAGTCCTCCGGGTGATGGAGAAATCAGCAAAGAAATTGCTAATGATGTAATTGCAGAGTTTTAATTTTAAACACCCAATGAAAGAAAACTCTGATTAAGAAAAAAAACTTGAAGATTTATGGGATTTTACTGAGGCATTTAAGCATTGCTAGTTTGTCAGCTTTGATGTGCACCCTTCTCATTACATCTGACCTGTCCAGATGTATCCTGTACTGGTTTGGGAGAGGAGAAGTTGAAAAGTTCAGAAGAGTAGGAAAGATCAAAAGAAACTATTAATCTACTTAGGTCACATGTTGTTCCAAAACATGGCCAAATTCATGTTCCTAGAGATTGGCTGTAACATTTGCCAATGAATTATGGAGAGCCATCAAGTGCAGTGATAGTGAGGGAGATTGAAAATTGGGGTGGTTGATACAAATATTCCTGTGACTCTCTTGTCTCTCTACTAATTTTTATGAAAATTTTAATCACTTACCAAAAGGAAAGAATTTGTTTAGCATATTTATAGTTTTCCACAACATTTGTAACTATCCAACTGAAAGATTGTTTGAATTTAGACACAGAATAGATAATATTAAAAGACAAATATAATGTCTTGGAGGTCCAACTTTGTGAAAACAAACACTGAGCACCCTGAGGTATGTTGATATTGTATGACAATAACACGAGTTTTAAATTAAGTTAAAAGGCATGAATCCACCACCGATGTAGATAATCATTCATTCTATTTAATGGAAACAAAGGGTAACCAAATGTACAAAACTCCTGTCAATGTGGCGTGTGGGGATAGTTACTGTAAAAAACAAGCATTTGTGCCATATAAGGTTGTTCCCTTGTAACCTTGGTTGATCTGAATACAGGGGTGAGAATGTGTACATTAGATGCAAAATATATGGCAGGGGTGAGCTGCGTTAACATCTTATAATGGTAAATCTAATAGCATGTCCCTCATAACTCATGATCAGCCACCAGAATATCAACATCAAAATCAATTTGTTGTTTCTGTTAATCATTTTTTTCTCTATTAGCACACCAAGATGTTAATGAACATAAAAGTAAAGCAAAAAGGTTCTCTTTCGGCCCAAAAAGAACATAAAAGTTATCTTACATTTTAGCCAGGTAATGGAAGATACTAATATCATGATGTTTTTATACTTTCATTAGATGAAGCCAAATTAAGTACATTCTAATTTTTTGAGAGTAATTAGTGACCATTGCTAACATGTGCATAAATATTGTTCTTTCAGGTTCCTGTAAGATGTGCACAAATTGATTCCTGCATCCGTGTAAATGACAATGGGAGAGAAAATATCAAGGGGAATGTGAGAATACTATCAAAATACAGAAAGTAGCTTTTCTTAGACTATTATCCTGCTACTTAATTTGGAAAGTTAATGCCAACATACAGGTTTTCTTTCTTTTTACCTTGTACAACACTTCCAATCACAGCAATCAGCTTAAGGTAAAGGCTTCCAAATTATAGAAAATTTCTGATGTCAGGAATTATGTTGCCTGGACAATTTAAATATTGTAGTCCTGAAATTTGTCTCTGCAGTTGGGTGCTAGAAGTTCTGAAGAAGCAGCTAGATGGATAAGCTCCTTGATAGAAGCAACATTGAAGGTTTTGTTTCTCCACAATACTTCAGCAATTATCTCTGAATGGAATTAATTGACTGGTTATTTCCCTGTAGGTGTGCCCCACAAAAGAAGATAACACTGTGGCTTGTTCAAAAAGAAGATGGCCATCTCTGAGGTTGATTATCGTTGTAAATTCTAATGATTTATTTTCTTTGGTTGATTATCATTGTGCTTAATCTATTGTATCTTAATATCTGAGTTAGAAAGACAAGGTTTACTCTGGCATATGATGTTTTTCTATGATGCTTATACTTTGGATACTTTTACGTTACAGGTTGAGTAGGAGACGAAGTCACATGCATTCATTCGGTGAGCATATTTATTCTCATCTTTTCCAGATGACACTAGTAGTGTTCTAATCATGATTGATAATGGAAGAGTCCAAGCCTTAACTTCAGCTTTCAGTTCAAGTTCTTATGATTAATATGTGTTTCCGAAATATGCATCCCAAGATAATGACTATTCTTGTACTGTTCTTTAGTATCTTGATACTTCTAAATTTGGTTGCTTAATTTTCCCTTTCTTACAGAAGTTTTTCTAATTGTTGCTAGATATGAATGCTATCTCATCTATGCAAATGAATCAAATAACATCTGATGTTGTAGCACCTTCTTCGTGGACAATTTTTGGCTGCAATAATGGTACATTCTATTAAATTTGTTTGAACATTTTTGCTTATTTTAATATTATAATTATTTCATAGAGTTTGTGCAGGATTACGGTTATTTAAAGAGGTGAAGGATGATGATTTTCTTGGAGAGGTAGTCATCAAATTTGGCTTATGATCCCTTGCATTAAATATATTGTTTTATAAATTGATTATGCTTCTTTCCTCAGCATTGGGATGACCATCCAGCTATAATGGCTATAGGTGTTGTTGATGCAACTCCCGAGGCCATTTTCTGGGCAGTTATGTCTCTTGGTCCCTCAAGATCAGAGTGAGTTTATGTCATCTGTTGCCTTCAGAGGAATCAATTTAAGATATTGAAATGACAAAGACACCTTGGACATAATTCTTGATTAGAAGTCTATGGCACACCCACAGCAATGTTGGAAATGTCTAAGTAAAAACATGAATAAATGGAACACACTGGATACCACTTGACATGAACTACATGCATGGTAAACTTAATGCTGTAATCTGTTGATATCTTCTCCTGCTAAATGGTTGGTATGGATGTTTCTTGCAGGTGGGACTTCTGTTTTGATCATGGCAGTGTAATAGAACATCTTGATGGGCATACAGACATTATTCACAAGAAATTGCGTGGTGATTGGCTACCTTGGTCAGATTCCATTCAAATTTAGATCTTTTATTGTTGATCATCTTCATTGTACTATTATTTCCATACTGGTCCTTAATAGATCTTGACTAAACATTTAGCTTGTAGGGGTATGAAACCAAGAGATTTATTGGCACGACGTTATTGGAGGAGGGAAGAGGATGGAACGTATGGTAATACCAGAGAATTCATTATTTTCTCCTCTCATCATAGAGCTTTACAATGGCCTAAAACTACTTTGCGCCTTTTGTACAGTAATTCTTTACCACTCTGTGTTCCACCGAAAATGTCGACCTCAGAAAGGATATATACGTGCCTGCCTTAAAAGTAATGTATGCTTAGAATTTGTCGGTAAAGTTTGCTTATCTATTTGTCAGATATGCAAACTTAAGATGATTGTATAATGACTTATTTCCACTATTTGTAGGTGGGGGGTACGTGATATCTCCTATAAACCAAGGAAAAGAATCAGTAGTTAAACACATGCTTGCTATTGATTGGAAATTTTGGTTGCCTTACATATTCACCTCTTCTTCAAAAAATATTACTATCAGGATGCTAGAGAGAGTTGCAGGTATCAGTCATTCTATTGACCTTCAAAAAAGATTTGCTCTTCAGTGTTTTTTCATCAATATTCTTTTGCTTTAGACATGTCATAATGCTGACAATTACTTAACATTGTTACTTTGCAGCATTAAGGGAGATGTTTCATGCAAAACTGGGAAAATGCCCAAGCTCTGATGTCTCAGTGGAAGAACAAAAGAGAGAGATCAATTTGTCACTGACTGAAGATGTAGAAGGGAATGTGCAATTGCCAGTTGAGAATAGAAAGAGTGAAGAACAAACAGAAGGGTCCCAGGAATCTGATACAAAACCTGCTAGCATGAGTGGATCATTCCTCGAATTGAATGATGCTGCTGATGAATTTTTTGATTTTCCAGATGAACCAGAATATGATAAACAAGAAGATACATGGCCTTCGGATTCACAATTGCAGTCTCAGGTAGATCATTGCTATTATCCTCAAATTTTCCTCAGCTTTTTGGAAAATGAAACAATTTTTTTTTATAAGAAGACTTTACAAGTATTTTGTTTTATCTTGAAAACCTAATCTTTTACTAACATTATTGCCTGACAATTTAACTAAAACAAATAGACCGTTTATCAGAAATTTGGAAGTAAGTTCCCTTAAATGAATTCACACAGATTAGTGCAATAAAGGTCCACATTTCACACAGAAACCAAGAATAGCAGACAAGGGGTCAGAAGTGAGGTCCATTCAATCTAGTTGCTACAAAGAGACAGGGAAAGATTAAAAAAAAAAAGAACAAGTTTGCATTATATAACAAAAGGGATAAGTCTCATTTTATCCAAATTTTAACCATGTTGAGTTGTGTTCATCTTATCAGTCAATTAAACATTCTTGTTAACATGTTAGCTTTGTTGGTTAATATGACTAATGCAGAACCTTCAGCAGCCTAAGCTGTCAACGGCTGCAGTTCTTATGAAAAGGTTGCAGGGCCTTGCAGGTAATTTTGACAAATTCTCCCAGCTTTTAATATCTAACAAAATATAATGAATCTTAGTCAATTGCATCTCATTTATATACCTTTAATTACTTTTCACTTGGCCTTATGCAGTTCAAAGGAGAGGTTACATGGACTTGCAAGAGGCTCCAATAGGAGATGCAGCATCATGTAGTTATGGGTCCACACTACAAAAGGACTCCAGCTTTTCACTTCCTTGTAGTTGGGCAAGTGCAGATCCATCAACATTCTTGATTCGTGGTAGAACCTATTTAGAAGACCATAAAAAGGTACTAATTGCTACTTGAAGACATCTATTATCATAATATTATATCTATGCCAAGAAAAAATGGTTCTTTTTCATTCTTCTAGTGAGATATCTCTAAATTGTCAAATTAAAAATTTTAGTCATATAGCAACTTCTCTAGGTAAACACATCACAAGCCAATACAATCTAATGTTATGTAACTTGTAAGATGACTTAGTTCAATTCCATCATTTTTTTTCACTAGTGTTAATTTTGGGTGCATTAGTTAATTCATCTTCAAACAGATTGCTGTCAATGATACATTGATGAAAATGGTAGCTGCTGATTGGCTAAAGTCTGATAAACGTGAAGACGACCTCGGTGGTCGCCCTGGGAGCATTGTGCAGGTGATTGACATGTTTATACTTGATGTGCAATTAAAGAAATGATTTCCACTACCTGTATAACCACAGGAGTTTCAAATATTGCAGAAATATGCAGCACAAGGTGGCAGGGAGTTTTTCTTTATTGTGAACATACAGGTATGCTTTGCCATTCAAATCCTAGAACTGTGCACCTAGTTTCTCTAGTGAAACATATTACACTGAAGTATCTTATCGAAATTCAAAATTCAGGTTCCAGGTTCAACCACATACAGCCTTGCTTTGTACTATATGACACATATACCAGTGGAAAGCATTCCACTGCTGAAGAAATTTGTCAGGGGAGATGATGCTTATAGGAATTCAAGGTTTAAGCTAATCCCACATATAACAAAGGTGTGTGCCATGTTTAAGTGTCGGTTAGTTCCTTGGCCGATTATTTGCACCTGCAATAATATGTTCTCCATTTGATATGTTTACAGGGATCCTGGATTGTAAAACAAAGTGTGGGTAAGAAAGCATGTTTGGTAGGCCGTGCACTGGAAATAAATTATTTTCATGGGACAAACTACTTGGAGGTAAACTCAGAAAGTCTTAAGAAATTGTTGTTTAGTATCATATGCTTTTGGTTGAACATAGAACAGACTGGGATTTTATGGTATGAGACTGTTGGCTGTCATACATCAAAGAAATGGTTGTGAGAAAAATCTAGTAAGATGGTCCACAACATGATAGGCTTTTTAGGGGTTGATGCTTTTTCTCTATGACTTATCATGGAAGTAAAACCATAATTGTCTCATTACTGAAAATTCTTAAAATGAATTGGTGCTGTTTTTAAGAAAATAAATCACAGACAAGGAAGTTGAGATACTTAGTTTATGATGTTTTTTAATTCGAGATTCCATTTTCCGAACACCCTGAAAAACCATGCAAAACCTTTCTACTGTGACTTCCTATTCAGAATTCTCTGGTTTCCTTTCCCTTTTTCTTCTTAGAAAAATTTATTCAGGCCACTAATTTATTACCAGTGGCAGTGCTTCCATTCTCTTATTTTCTTTTTCATCTACCTTTCTAGAACATTTTTCAGTTTATGGACCTTAATTCTGAGATAGATGAACTTGGTTTAGATCAGAATTGAAATCTGTCATTACTCCTGAGGTTACACTAGATACTCTTTAAGTATTGTTTCTCATTTTCATTTTCATGATTCAATTTGTTCTCTTTGATCATATAACTTCACATTCCCTTGCTAACTGAGTGAACCAATATCCTTTCGGCATAGCTAATATTAGCACTATTAAAGTGTGTTGACTTCAAGAGTAAGCCAAGCCATGCTCAGTTTTCACAGTAATTTGTGAGAACGCAACCAAAGGAAGACCTCGCTGAACAACATTTTTGCAAGCTGATTGGTTCTACTCAGGGCCAGCTGCTATTTAACACCAGCTCTCACTTGTTTGATCTTAGATCGGATCACCAGTTTTGAAGTTGAAACAAGATTTAGGAAAACAAAATAATTTGTTAACAAAATAACGGTTGACAACATGGTCACCAGAAGGACGAAGAGATCAGGAAACAATATGTAAACAGGAATCAGGAAACAAAAGCTTAAAAGCTGTTGAAAATGGATAGGAGGGACAGATAAAAAGTAAATAAGTAAATAAAATTTATTAATTAAAATGAGTTTATGACCATCAGCTTCTGGTCATATTTATCCTAATGCAATTCATATGGTAACTCTTTCATAGTCCATGACATTTGGAAATATGAGACAACCACTTGGTGAGGGAGAGAAAGAGAGAGAGTAACTGGGGGAACTACATTCAACCTAATGCTAATAGGAAATTGTTACAGATCACCAAAATTAGAGCTTGTTCATACCTTACAATTTGGTTCTAAAGGCCTTCTTGTGTTGATTGAATTCAACGCACATATAGCACATGATCACACAGTGCCATATACAAAATTGAAGCCACATGTTTCTGGCATATGGAATACATCACTGCATATTTGTCATGTCCTTTTCACTAAGGAATACATCACTATGATTTGGATTTAACGAGAATGAAGTTTCCACATATGATATCGGTTTCCCAATTTGGTACAAAGTGCAAAGCCTAGCACATTATGGTTTACAGGTGTTCTTGTTTCTTTCTGATCCTACCATAAGATCATTCTGATATCTTTGTGATTTTCTTTTCTCTGAATTCCAGCTTGGCATTGATATTGGTTCCTCAACAGTTGCCAGGGGTGTTGTGAGTCTTGTACTGGGTTACCTGAGTAACCTTGTAATAGAGATGGCATTTCTAATTCAGGTACTAATCCAGCACTTTGTGCTATCAAATAGATATCTTTTTCCATAGTTTCATTCGGCTTCATATTAATGTAATCTCCTAGGCTTGGCATGCAACTATGCATCTTCACCAAGATTCCCCGTAGTCTAAAAGAGAATTTTTTAGATGTTTCCTTCATCATTATAAAGCTATAAAACAAATCCATCAATTTGTGTTCATGATTGAGACCTTCCTGATGGAACTGTTTGTTATGTAGGGGAATACAGAAGAAGAGCTCCCAGAGTTCCTCCTCGGAACTTGCCGTTTGAACCATCTTGATGCCTGTAAAGCAATCTCAATAAAACCATGGTAGTCCAAGGTAAAACACAATCATAAATTTTCAGAAGGAACTTTTGGTTGAATGACTAATATGATTATGTTTGGTGATGCAGGTTTATCTACCTAATTTGATTCTTTTCATGGTATAAATCTCAAATTGGGATGCAACACATTCAGGATAGGATTCTGAGGATAGTAAATGTAAAAAAACTTCATAATCTATTGTCATTACTCATCAATTCATTTTGTTTGATGAGCTTCATATTGTTTTTGATGAGTTTTCAATGTAAAAGCAGCAAGCTAAAATGGCTGCCAGGGCATGAAAAATGATCATGTTATTTATAACCTTGATTTGGTTGAATTCTTTGCCTTGAAGCAAATGATCCTCACCAGCTTAGCTGTTGTAAAATAATAATGTTTTTGGCATAGTCTGCAACACCAATTCAAGAGAAAAAAAAAGTTTAATTCCTATTCAGGTGATCTTTGAAGTTTTTGTTCTGCAGCATTGTTTCCATCTATATTCATAAGCTATTATTTCCATCTTTATTCTGTAATAGGCTACAACAATATGCATACCATTTTTCTCAATCAAATCATTGTTAAGTGAGAAGGAGCCAATATTTCTTGCATCAAGTTTTTTTTTTATATTTCAGAATTTATTTTTCCAAATTATGTCCACTGCATTCCTGGGAAAGAATTATATCCACAAAGAAAATAGGCAAAAAGGAAGCATGGTTTTATCTCACAGTATTTACCATCAAAATCATGTTGGAGTTGAATGAAGATAGATGTTAAATAGAGTGAAGGAATGAATTCAAGTGAAGCATAAAGCTGAAACATGGTTCAATTTATTTGTCTTTTTTCCCTTTATATCTAAAACTAATTTTAATATCTGATTGCATTCTTCTGTCAATTTCAATGTCATGCAACATCTAATTTGTGATTAGAGGTTTAACAGGCCAACTCCATGAGTAAAAAATAATCAAACCAAATACTTGTACATTAATAACTGTGATAATATAATCTAGTTAGAAGGAAGGATTAATGATCCAAATCTATAATTAAATATCATATGCTTCATTACAGAGGAGTAGTGATTCATACAGCAATCAAAGCCAAAACTCAATGCCTCTATAAAAATGTGTGTGTGTGTGTGTGTTTGTGAGGTCTACTCTGTTCCTCATCAAGAACATTGCCAGCTACATCCAAAGGAATTGTGGGCATGGGTTCTCTTATCATCCTACAGATTCAATTTAAAGTTGGTGGTTGAATCCATCAAGAAGGTAAGTGGGTCTCATTTCAATGTCTGATTGAGATGTAGGACTTGGAGTTGTTCATCATTCATAACTCACATTGGACCATTTGATTGTCAAGTAAGGTGATACTGTTTGATGAAGACACTATAACACAGTCACCACTGGTTGAAGAATCCACAAAAATGGTCCAACTTTCTTATGATCACATGTCTTATGTTTTAGGCTGTACGCAGTACCCCCCCCCCTCTCATGCTCTGAGATGAGGACATCACAGATTGACTATGTTCATCTACCAACCATCTCATCAAGAGAAAAACACTGCAGGAGAAATAAAAGAGGTGAATAATTATATATATATTTTTTTACAAAGGATAAATGATAAAGATAAAATTAATTAGAGTTCAATCTTAACAATAAACTATTAATATCTTGAGAAATTTGTTCCTTTTAGTTATATAAATTTTCAACCAATGTAAATTTAAATAACATTATAATCAATCAATCATATGCATAAAGAATCGAGAACACCAAGCTCCAATAGTTGAGTACACTAATCCCCTTCGAGTCTTCTTTCACTGCTTCCTAACTACCATATTTTCTACTGTACATAAACTTAAAAAGAGGAATTTAGAAGAAAGAATAATAGCAAACGATCAAATCAGAATGCGACACGAATCCTAAAGCTACGGAAACGAGAGAAATGATTGCGCGGCTAAGTTTGTTCGCTGTCATCGTCGTCTTATTCCTTCCGGCGCATGTAGCCGAGAAGATCGCAGCCGTCGGAGGAGGGCGCGGAGGCGCCGGGGGGGGCAGCAGAATGGCTGGCCTTGTTCCGCATCTCGACCACCTTCTTGTGGGAATTGGAGTGGAGCGAGGGGACGAAGGTGGGGCTGCCGGCGGGGCGGTACTCCGGGAATAGCCGCCCGGACCTGTACCGGACGCCGCAGGCGTTGCAGAGAGTCTTGGGCCCCATCGGACCGGCCCTCCACTGCGGGGTCTTCTGTATCTCGCAGTGCGTGCACTTCCTCCCCGGCGGAGGCGAGCCCGGCTCGTCTCCTTCGGCCGCAGCGGTGGCGCCGGGGCCCTTCTTCTTGCTCTTCTTCTTCTTCTTCGGGGGAGGAGGTGGGGGGCATGACTCGCCGAAGCTCTCAGGGTCGGAGTCGGAGGCCACGGACAGTGGGTGGGGGGCCGCGACGACGTCCGAGGAAGGGGGCTGGGGCATTAAGGTGGAGCGACGTTGGCGCTTGCTGCGCGCGCGGGTGGGGATCACAGGAGGAAGCTCCGGAGGACCAACGGGAGGAAGCATTGCTCTCGCGCTGTTCCCGCCGCCGAAGTACGAAGCCGAAGTCGAACAGGACGAGGAGGAAACGGGCGTGTCGCCACCTCCCGTAGCGTTCGCTCCCAAGGCAGAGACGAAAGAGTCGCCTCGGGCTTTGGTTTGAGCGCCATTGTCATCAGCATCGTTGGCGATGGCGTCGCAGCTGGGGAGGTCGAGGGAGAAGGCGTCGGAGTCGTAAAAGAATTTGGGCATCCATTCCAGTTGCACAACATCGAGCTCCGCATTGTGGTCGCTGGAGCAGTCAAGGGAGTCCAGCCCACCATCAGCAGCGGTGACGGGAGCAGCAACAGGGACAAGCGGCAGGGGAGGGAGGAGCAGAGCAGCGGCCGCGTCGTCGCAGTGCTCCACCAGCGCCATCACGTCGTCGTCGTCGAGTAGGTCGTCGATGTGGTCGAACAGGTCGCCCATGCCGTCCTCCATGTGCGTCACGGTGACCGCGCGGGCGCGTATCAGCTCAGATTTATGGGCGCGCCATGGGATCAAGGCAGCGCAGGGCACACGGGGACCGAGTCGGGGCAAGAGAGAAGCCGAAAGAAGAGGAAACAAAGCACTGGCGCCAGTGGTGTTTCTCTTATGGCCTGTGCGTATATGTATGCGAGTCAGTACCTTCTCACCGTGTCGGCCGTGAGGAGGAGGAGGAGGACGGAGCCATTGGCTGTGGGTGAGGTGGCGCAGAGTGATTGGCCGTGACGCGTCATTTCCCCACCCGGTAAGAATGATGAGCGGTTACCGCAGGGTTTTCTTCTCTGGGAAGAATGGTTCGATCGGTTTCAGTAAAAATGACAAGAAAAAAAAAATAAAAAATAAATAAATAAATATAT
>LVTN01000034.1:162582-172852 GCA_001649415.1 Musa itinerans
ATATATGTGTTTGTCAAATAATAGAAGAAGTACACCACAATAAACTCCAGCAATTAAATGAGAATAGTGGAAGATGGTAACAAGAAGAGATTAATGGTTAGTACTAATAGGATTGAGATTAAAAAATATATAAATATATACTAAAATGACATAAATATTATAATTAAAATATATGAAATGGTTAATATTGATGATATCAGTAGAAAAAAAAGAGAAAATTTTAAAAATGTTAAATTAATAACTGCAAATAAAAGATATAAATATTCTTAATTCATCGAAAAACAATTATCTTTTATAATTGATTTTTTTAAAAAAAAAATATTTTTGATATATATATATTTATATTTTGGAGGGGGCGATGGCTCCACAACACCGCACAGCACAAAACAGATCGGTGAAACACTATGTGATCACCGACAGAGCACAGTGTGAAGGGGACCGCCGCGACAGGTGAGGTTTCATCCCTCACCGCTAGCTGTCTTCCCTAATCCCTTCACTGTCGTGACGTTGAAGTCCATCTCCACTGTTTTGATTCTATGATAGTAGTTTTCTTCTCTCTCTCTGTTCTCGTGATTTGGTGGCTTTGCAGCGAGGACAAACGAAGGAAGGAAAGGGGGGGGGGGGGGGGGGGGGGCGGAGTACGGACCTGCATTCACGACCGTGGCGGCCGCTGCTGTCTTCGCAGAGTAGAAAAAGACCGGTTTCTGCGCCTCGGCTCAGGTCTTGAGAGATTTCCGGCGAAATTAATGTGCTCCTCCTCCTCCTCCTCGAACATCTCGTCCATCTCCAACTTTTTGTAGTTCGTTGAACAATTGCCTTGAGCTGTTCAATCAATATGGGATTCGATTTAAATATTTTATTTAAATTTTAGCTGTATAATCCTGACTTATCGGACAATCGGATCTCAGATAATAAAGATTTTATCGTTTTACTTTTTCGTATTTAATATATAATTTTATTTATCATTAAATTACTACTTTCACATCTAATAAACAGTTAATTTATACATAAGATTCACTTATAAAAATTAAAAATATTATTCGATATATTTTTGAAGGTTTGAATTAATTTAGCTAAGACTTTTGGCAATATATTACAAGATTTAATTCGAATCTCATCTTCATCATTTATATTTTATAAAAAATAAAAATTATTTTCTATACTCACTCATTTTAGGATTATCGATAAAATCATACAATATGTATTTATAACGAATAATTTCTCTCGAACCCTCGATCAGTAAAGATTAATAAATGAGTTATAAGTTGGTCAAACAAGATACATGATGCTTATGTGACAGTTGAAGCAAAGTTCTTCACACTACTGTACTTGTATCATATATGTATGTGATCAATACTATGCACATTCTTTTCTCTACATGTCACATGGAAGGAACAAACCAGCAGTGCTACTAATTAATTATCCATCATCATGAAAGGAGACAATTACCACATAACAAAATTACTCGGCACTAATGATGGTAATTAGTGTTCTCTTAAGTGTGACCTATAAATCAAGATTTACTTGACCATGGCATATGGGATCCATGTGATGGGATAATAACTCTTTCTCTTCTGTCCTATAATGTGAGAGGAGGTGGGTGAAGTTTTCTATGTATAGTGGATGCTTTGAATCATTTCTCACTTGGGCAAGGTGGATAGGTCTTTTACAAGTTTATTTTTAATCCTTAGGATCAAAGATAACCTTTGATGAGGGTAACTAATCACGAAGTAACATATTATCTATTATAAATACCACCACTATTATACCCCACATTGATAGAAATGTCTCGTTTTCTCGATCATGTAATTATGGAAGGAGGTTCTAACAAGAATATTCTTATCGATTGCTTTCATTATATTATCAACTTAGTAATCGACACTATTATATTATCAAGTTAGTAACTGACACTTTAATTGCACATGAAGAAGTTGATGAGCTTCAAAATTATATCATATAACATAAAATTAAATTAAAATTGATAGAAAATATATTGTCAATTAATCATTATCTGATTTGTAATCATCATGTTGTATCTAGAGTGAAAAGAGAAGATGAATGTCACATCTCTACTTGTTTATCCATATAGATAGAAGGTCCAAATTAGATAATTACAAACTTCTTTCTTATCCTTTATGATTCGATATAAATGCTCATCTTTAATATTATAAAAAAAATAAATTTATCTTTTTTTAAGATCCAATATCCATACTTACACACTTCGGATTATTAACTAGGACACTAGAAGGATTGACTCAGGAGATCTCTCTTGAATTCGATCTTTATATAGGTGACACATTGGGAGCTAGACGTTTTTACCTCAAAGACATTTCGAACAATCCTGTACAAATGGGTTCGGACCACGTTGGAATGATTAAGACGTTAACAATATTCTCTCTTAACATAAAAAAAAATAAAAAAAAAGAGAATTAATTAATTATTAAAGGTGATGCTGTTTGAGTAAAAGTATCCATATTAGGTTGATTTGATTACAACAAGACAATTAAATAAATTAAAACATTGTTGGAAATATCCTGAAATTGAATTCTTATTGCTTTCAATAGATAATGTTCTTTGGTATGCAATTACTTGAGAAGATATCAATCATGATAACAAAGTAAAGAGAGCGTTGTTTGCTCTATATATATATATATATATATATAGTATTAGCATCGAAAGTTAAGTGGTAACCCGTAGTGTTCTAAGTCTCCTTCCCAAAGAACACATAATTAATGCCGCCCGGTAGCTTGGTTGCATCACCGAGTTGGTAGATGGCGATGGCGATCGAACGACCGTGACGGAGACGCACCACTGTCTCAGACACACCCCACGCCAGTCTCCATCGCCACCTTTCCCACGCTCCTCCTACCGATGCAGTGATGGTAACTATGAATGTAGGTCAGGGTGATGCGATCTCGGCGGACACTGCCATTTCACTGGCCGAAGCTCACATGCACGCCACCTGTTTGTCTAATTGTCTGATCCGAATGACTCCGTCCACCTAAACAGGATCGTTGGTGTGTGACTAACGATACGTAATGATGGGGGCGCGTCGGTGGCCGACAGCAGCGAGCAGCAGCGCCCCCCCAGCGGCGAGGAGAGCAAAGCGTCGGTGCGAAGCTGTTGGTTTGTATTATTATTGTTGGCCATGTGACAGCGCGCTCTCGCGGGCCATCGCTTCCTCTTCCTCTTCCTCTTCCTCGTATAGCTTGCGCGTTGCTTTCAGACCTACGTTGATGTTTGGAATATGAAGAAAAAGCTGCAATCCTATGTTTTCGTTCATTTATATGTTTTTGTGGCTATGTGACAAGTTGCATTACTTTTCAAGTACGTGGAGAAAGACGTTTGAACAAAGTGCACAAAATGTGATGTGTAATTAATTAGGTTCAAATCAAAAGATTTAGAATTGAAATCGAATTTTGGTCAACGGTTCGATAGAATCAGAAATGGAGCCATACGTTTTAGTTCTGATTCTTAGAAATTATAATCGAAACAAGAAACGATGATTCCAAATTGACTAAACTAAAAAATAAAATAAAACACAAATAAGTTGGATATTTTAGATTCAAAACCTATTGACTTTGAGTTTGAATCTTAGTGAAGTATCTTATTTTTCTTATCAATCAAAATTAGTAGATCAAATCAGAATCAAAACTAAATCGTCAATTTTAGAACTGAAATTAGTGGTTCTGAAACTACAATCATGCTATCTATAATACTCGCCAAAATACTCGCCAAAATAGAGATAGAAGTATGTAAGATTATGAGCTTGCATTTTTAAAAACTTTAATTGACTTATACAATGATTAGATATAATTATTATCATTGAATTATATTTCAATATTTTAAATCAATAATTCAGACTCAACAAAATTAACGAGTACGATGAATAATACGGAACTTGCGTATTATTGGACACGACAAGCTTGAGTTATAATGTAATCCGATATATATATATATATATACAAAAAATTATATAAACTAACAAGAGGTTTTTTCTATTTTCTTAGTAATAATATGCAACAACATTCTAACCTAAATACTATATATACAACACATACATGAGACATCCTATATTTCAAAGGTATGTATCCATTTATAAAACCTAATAGAACATTGATAGGCTGAAAACACACATAAAATGCTGAAATTTATTATTGTTGTACCTAATTTTCTTTGAAGTTCCAGTTCTTGATTGGAAGACATTGATGACCTTTAGATCAAACCTGATCAAACTCCAGTAAGATTCAACCTTCTAAGCCTTACTATCCATGTTAGTTCTTCTTTTTGGTATGGTCCATGTAGCTCCACAAGCCCATCTTTAGGTGGACAAGCTAGTCTGTCCTTTGCTTTAAATCTTAACCAAATTAGGACTAATATTTGTATTTGGAGCACATTATATAAAGAGAGACATGGAACTTTTCATGCTTATACCTATATTTCTTATGTACATAATTATTATTAGGGCTCAAGTATTTTGAACTGAAACATTAAACCTCCACTGCATGACAATTGCTTACATGATGTTGGTGTGCATCCACTTCTATGTAACTATGGAAGCGTATGCTTACATCTAAGGGAAGAGCACTTTGGCCAATCCCATTCCACAAAGACATAAAAGTAAGCATGCCAAGATGAATCATTTTGCTGCTGCCAGAAAGAGAAATAGAAGCTCCCAATACCAGGGTTAGACATTATGACATACAACAGATTTGGATCTGATGGAACTAATGCAGAAGGTGTATGCAGATATATCATGCTGGGTTCTTGGCCACCCAACTTCCCTTTCTTAGCTGAACTGGATCTTTTCTAGTAAGGATTCCAGCTACTGCATTAACTGTAGGAATCCCAGATGCAGATTCTCACTTAATGCAGAATTTTCTTTCAAGAAATCCCATATGTTCAACTGCACTTCTGAATTATCACCTGATCTTTTCCTACCTGGCCATTGTCATGATCATTATGGACTTGTGGTAGCATGGAAAATGTTCAGTGAAGGAAAGAACAGAAATCAAATATCTATATGAACTACATATTCTAATCGGAAGACTTAAAAGTAGATCACCATCCCAAGCAGTGAACTGCTTCTTCTAATCTGGAATAAACTTATATTTTAAAGAAAAGTTTTTCTTGTTTTCTAGCAAAACAAGCAGTCTTGCCTCTTTCATTTGCATGAATTTGAGATCGTTGGAAGACCAAAAAAATCCAGTATCGAGTGAATTATTATATTCAAACCACAATAAAAAAAATCGAGGAATTTATTATATATTTTTTATGAAGAAAACAGAATTATTCCTACAATAGAACTGGTTTCCATTTTACAACACTAATTTTTTTAACATGTGAAAGATCCAAAAAATCCAATTGTAAGCACCAATTGAATTATTTTCGAGAAGTTTGCAGGACAAAATTTACGGAAACTTTGACTTGCTATGAATTTTAATTGATGTTTTTAACAAAACATAACTGTTCATAATGGAAATAATATTTCACCCAAATTTGCCTTGTGAATATTAATCTTAAACAGTACATACATGCAATTTTCGTAACCTTGATTTAGAAGCGCACGCTTATTAAATAGATGTATATGATGCAAGGTGGGTAAGAAGTCGTTGGAGTAGTTGATACACGGATTCGGGAAGTCGTTGACCCTGCATGAAACAAAGATGCGCGTTGGACCGCTCAATGGATTCGCCAACGAACGCGGTCGGACATTTCGGACCGAAACGAACAGAGCTCTTCTTCCACCCGTTAGCTCGTTCGTCACACTCTCCGACCTACCCATTCTCCAATTGGTCTTAGATTGTGGGTCCCATAAAAGTACGTCAGCGGGTCGGCGGCAATAGCGGAAGCTACATTGCTCGTTAAATAACTGGTCGCGTAGGGACGCTTTACATGGGTGCCGCACGCCATGGTGAGGTATCCGATTCCTACGCTATCCTCCGAAAGGACCTGTAGTTTTATTGGGCGAAACAGGGGCTCCACAAGTGGGCCCCGAAATTGTCCAAGGGTCTCCCGTCACGGGTAGGAGTACTGGCGGGGAAGAGATGCCGGAGGGCGCGACACCATTAGTTCGCTCCCATTCTCGTGCCACCTCATGGAGCGCGTTACGCCTACCTTTGGATAGCGACTTAAGTTACTCATCCCATTCCTTCTCGTAAATGCGAGCACCACATCAGCATGTCGTTCCCAAAGTCTTTGCCGAAGCCGTGTGTTGATGGGCATCCCACTCCACAGAAAAGAAACACAGGCGTGCTGGCAAAATCAAGTCTTCCTTTTCCTTTTTCTTCTCTTTATTATTATTATCATCATTATATATTATTATTATTATTAATTATTATTTTGCGTTACTTTTCTTTTCCTCGTCTTGTCGTCGCCTGACTCTTCCATCGCCGCCGCTCTATCGCCTTTCTAATCCTCCTCCCTCTTCCCCCCCACCCGCCTCCCCAGGTCGGAATCGATCGATCCGGTTCGAACTTTTGGTGGATTGGAGTTTTCTCTCCCAATCGCGTTCTCCTTACCGGAATCAGATCCCTTTTCGGGGTTCGTCCAGAGATCTTGATCCTCGAAACTTCGAGTCGTTCGATTCTAAAGAGGAGGTGGTGATGAATGATGGCCGTAATAGGAATCCTTCGTTGAGGCTTTCTAGCTAGCTTAGCTGCTCATGATCTGGGAGTTGGTGTAAGGGAGATGTTCGTTAGCCGGCCGGCGGTACACCCTGTGGAGGCGCCGCCTCTTACGGATGCGGCCGAGAACCCACCCAGGGTGAGGATGAAGGACATCCAGGGCATGCCTGGGACGCCTGGGGGCCTCGCCCTTCGCTTGTTCCAATTCGCGTTCGCGGTTGCCGCGCTCGGCGTCATGGTCTCCACCAGCGATTTCGCCTCCGTCACCGCCTTCTGGTAACTTTGTCCTTGTCATTTGTTTCCTTCTTCCCCGTTTCTTCGCACAGATCAGCACCTCCTTAAAGTAATCGAATGGATCATTTACTTTCTTGTTCTACTATGAGTGATTTATATGAGATTCCCATTCTTGCCTTGTTATTGTGTACTATTTATAGGTCATTTGACTTGAAAAGTATTCCTCTTATATCTCTTTGGCTCTATTGGAGAGTGCTGAAACTCTCGTATTCGGAAAGGAATCTACAAACAGATTTGTTTTTTACTGAAAAGAATTTAATCTGAAGGTAAATTTTGCTTTCACATAATATGAAAAGGAAAAAATGATAACACATTGATGCAGCTGTGGTGCACTAATCAGGTCTAATGACTGAGCAACATAAAGAAAGTAATCTGGAGGTAGGTATTGCCAAAGGATAGCCAGGCCTACCCACATACGTACATTCTTTTGATGTTTAACTGGTTGGACTTATTGTGTATCACATTTAAATATTTAAAAGATCAAGGAAGTAATCACCTTTATTTCTCAAAAGGATAAATAACGTTTTCTTTGATTTTTCCTACTTAACATGAGCTTGTGTCAATCTGGCAATAGAAGAGACAACAGCAAGGGCAAAGGCAAACATTACAGAACAAACATTAAATAGTGAATGCAGTGCTACTAATTGACAGGGAACAGATAATTTGAAGCCTTTATATGATTAATGGGTAGAAACTGAGAGCTTAAAGAACCTAATGAAACACTTGCCCGCGAACAGCATCATTGAGTGTTTGTTAGAAGTGACTGCTAGATACTACTGGATGATGAACAAATATAGAAACAGACACAATGATACACCCCTCCAGTGTCACCAAGATAGGGGCCATTATTGCTTTCAGATTTGACACAGAGTTCTACTGTGTACCATCCCTATGTAATTGATTCAAAGTTCATGCATGTCAATTCATGATTCAGGGTCAAATCATGAACTCGGATAAGATATTTGGTGAAGACAAGAAACTACCCTTATCTATGGTTGATTTTCCTGGACAATATTTCACATTTTGCAGTGTATTTTTGGCCCTTCTATGTTTACTGGTTATTATGATCATATCTGAAGTATAGGCCATTATATATGCTAGTTTTGTCGTTTTGTTTCTGTGTTGGTCATCCACACTTGTCAGATGGCACATGTTCCATTTACCTATTTTAAATTATGACACATATGTAAACCACATGTCATCTGCATATGGCTTCTTGCCATATTGAATATAGGGTATATGTAATTTAGGCTTACCATAATGCAATGTTATAAATAGGATGCTGTCGACATAGAAGAAGAGCATCTTCATAGTGGATAATGGATAGCAGGTACTGTAGCATCCACAAGCCCAAAGTGGATCACTATAAGGAAAATTGAGCCTCCAATTGTCCTTAAGTGTTTATCACATATAAATTAGAATAGCAAAATATTAAGACATATCATGTTTGATATAGAAATATACTCTTTTTTACCTTTTATTTTAACCAAGGTATGGTTAAGGGCTTATAGTACTAGTCGGTTATATGGAACTGTTTTTGAAGTGGATTCTGTGTAAACACAGCATAGTGCGACAGCAGCTGCTACCAACTCAAAATGCTTTTAGGTTTCATTGTTAGTTTAGCATAGCACTTTCCCTTAAACCATTATAGCAGTTATTAGTGTTGCATTTTAGAACAATGCTATGATGGTTTAGATATGGTTGTGGATGATCACATTTTTCTAAATATGGTTTGAAGTACTTCTGTAAATGCATGCTATGATCACCTTTGATGTCATAGATTATCTAAATCTACACATATTACATCTGATCACATAAAATTGTAACAATCTATACAAACTATTACAAACTATTATTTGTTAATTGTCACGTTTAAGTCATATTGGGTATACTTCACAAAGATTTGCCACATCAATATGTCTGAATTCTTTTGTGTCCTTGTCCATGCTTCATAGGCGATCTTACTTAACAAACTCATTCACCATAACATCTTAAGGATTTTTGAAAGATTTGCACATTTTGTCCATATATTGAGCTAGCTTCTTTTGTTAAAAATTATGTCCTAATTAAATGTATCAAAGAAGCAGGAAGCTCTGTGCTGTTCTTGTCGTCGACTAAGGTCTATACTGATGTGATCTTAGGCCTCTATCCACAAGATTCTATTAAAATGCTTAAATTTATTTTTCTGGATGTATTAGGTCCTGCTAGCAAGGTTTATCATTTTAGTTGAAGATCTAATTTTTGCTTTCATTTGGTATCGTGGATTTGTTATCATCAGTTCTTCCTCCATTTTTTGGTTTTCTCTATGAACTTTTCATTTGTGAAACTAGTTTATTCCAATTTGTTGTTCAGTTAAACCTTTACCATTGGAAATTCTATGGTTTGTCTTACCGGTCCATACCGATGTAATGACTAGCCATTAGTATGGTACGTATTAAACTGTACTACTGTACTGACACACGATATAATGGGGCATACCGACAGATTGATATGTCCCATCCATATCGGTATTAGTTGTATACCATGGTACGACGAATCTTGGAAAATTCTATAGCTGCATGCTTAGCATTTGGAGATTGATCTTCTGGTTTGTCTGCATTAATTTTCAATTCTCATGCAGGGCCTATTTTTAAATTATACCAGTTTTAGATAGCCTCTTGTTTGGTACATGTTATCTGGTCTTACACATTTAAAAATATTTTTTATTTGCAATGTCAATGCACAATCTGATAAGATTTTCCAGTGATTTCAATAGGCGCTCGGGCGCTCGCCTAGGCACTCGGGTGAGGCGAGGCGAGGCCCGAGCGCCTCGCTTCATGTCCAAGCGCCTCGCTTCAAAGAGGCGCCGCCTAGGCGCTCACCCGAGCCTAGGCGTCGGGCGCTTCGGGCGAGCGCCCGGGTTAAACCAGGCGACCGAACCAGTGTTTTACGTCTGGTTCGGTCTCCGGTGCTTTAGTTGGTTCAATCGAACCAACTAAATCATCGATATCAGGCTCCCTCTCGTGATTTCCCCGACTTCCCCAACCCTAACACTCGTGATTTTGCCGCTGAGATTTCTTCTCCGTTGTCGCTGCTCTCTGTTGTCGTTGCCACTGTCGCTGCTCACCGCTACTGTCGCTACTCGCCGCTGCCACAATCGCTGCTCGCCGACTTCTCGCCGCTGCTGTCGTTGCTCGTGCTATCGCTCGCAGCTCCCGCTGCCGTCGCCGCTCCCGCTCCAACTACCGCTGTTGTTGCCTCAGCAGCCTCGGTCTTCTCACACTCTTCTCACTATACTGTTAACAGTATATTAACGGTATATTGCTAACTGTATACTAATAATAGTATTTTTATTTATTAGATTAATAATA
>LVTN01000034.1:172952-249745 GCA_001649415.1 Musa itinerans
ATTATTAGGTTTCAGAATAAATGGCAAGGGTACAGAGCAACTCAATAGATTTGATGTAAAATTTTATTGTTTTGATTTTTAAGACTTTTTATTAATATGACATTATGATTTTATACTCGATTTTCTTAATTTAATAGTACTTTTATTTAAATAATTATATTTATTAATTATATTATATATTTTTATATTTTAGCGTCTTGCTTCGCTCGGGAGAGTGCCTAGCGCCTCGGGCATTTTTGGACCTTGGCGTCTTTTGGCATCTAGCGCTTTTTAAATCATTGAGATTTTCTAGGTTGATCATTTTGCAAGATTATCCTCTTATAGATGGATTGGAAAAGTTTCTCTTGATAGTAGTTTCCAGTAAATGATTTGTTTATCTTTAATGCTTAAAAGTATATTTCTCCCTTTTGAATGTAGACCTCTTTGACCTTTGAAGAATCTTTTTATATGTTGCGGAAGATCTTTTCGTTTGGCTTCATGTTTAGGATGTCTAAAGGGAGTCCAAGTTTTATTCATGTCCACTAGTTACCATTATTTTCTGTTGGAAGTCTGCATCTGTAACATATGGATGCAACAATGCTAGAAATATACCTACTGGATTATAAGTATTGCGTACCATAATTTGAATAGTGTTGTTCTTGTTCGTTTACCCTTAATCACCTTTGGCTGTGAAATTAAAAAATCTAGTTAACATAAATAATGGTCATGTAGACAATTATGCATCAGTAGTAGTTTTCGATTCACCTTTTAGAGTTTGTATGTTAAGAAACCAGTGTCCATTCCTACATATCTTCCCTTTTTTTTTATTAACTGATGACATCTGTGTCCATTTAAATTAATTGCTTTCAGTCTCTGTATACTAATTCAATGTTCTACACTTCTACTAGGACTATGATTGATGAGTTGCATACTAGTAACGTTAATTAACTTATAACAAGTTCCATCGAAGTGAAGATAAACTTGTCACAACAAAGTTTGGTTGAGCTGTTATGAGCTAACCAGTACTGTAAAGTACCGAACAAGTCCTTGTCATACTGTGAGTTGCTCTTATGCAGTTGATTGTAATATAAGAAGATTCATTAGGTTATTATCTGAAAGGAAATGACTCAAAGCAATCAATAAATGCTTTTGTTTAAGGTTTGAACTGTTGGTAGATAGAACTCTACTGTAAGTTCACACATATCTGCAGCCTCAAGGTGAAGTCAATCTCGTCGATTCATCATGATATTTTGAAGCAGTTAGGATAAATTTCATCTGGCTGTTCCGATACATCTGCTAATCTCTGTAACAATTTTCTTTCTGGGAGTCTAGTTCAGCAACATGCAGCCGGTAATTTCTGTAGATCTTTCTAGTAGTCTTGTTTTGACAGTTGGTTTACATTCATTATCCATCTAATTTGTCTACTGTGAACCTCATCACTGGTGAAAGGTAATCTTACAATATCTTTAAGACTGTATCGACCAAGAGGTCTAGACACAACCTTAAACTGTTAAAAAGCAAAAGAGTATAACTAATAGATTAGGGGACTAGAAAAAAAAAAAAAAAGTGTCTGCTTTTTTCACTGTGGGAATAGCAATAAAACAAAGACTGGTGCTAAACAATGTAGTGGTGATTGCTGTTGACCTGAACATGCTTGTTGGCATCAATGGCAACTGCCAACAAAGTAGCAGCATCACTAGCTTATGGCAAAGCTTGCCTGTTGTCATCATGAGCCATCTTGTCCCATAGGTAGCTATTACATGTGGGCCTCTGTCTTCCTTGGCATTTTGGAACCCAATTTGCAATAAGTTCAAAGGGGAGATGACTTTAGGTCATGGAGCCTTGACTCAGTTTTCGGTTGTTGGATATTGGGTTACTGGAATTTTGTTTCTGGATTTGAGTTTCGTTCTATATATTTTGATAATGTATGTGTCTTGGTGCCCAATGGTGGAGCATGCATTGTGTGTGCTTGACTATTCTTGCCTCTCCCAGAGACATGCAGTTGCTGGATTGTACCTTGGGTGCACCAAGAGAGTCAAAGTGCTTTTACCTACACTGCAGAGAAACAAATCAATATTTCATAATATTGTCCTCCCACAGTCTGAAGATGGGTTTTGGAATGATGAATCCTCATAAAAGCAGCTACACAAATTAGATTATCTTAGTTAATTTTCTCTTGTCCTTGGCCCAAGTAATTGAACCATGTTGACAGCAATTTACAATATCATATTACACACTTCCTATTCCAGCATCTGCTCCACCACGTGTAGATCCCTCTTGTATCTACTAATCCCTTGTCATGGATATTTACCCTTTTCTCTCGTCACAGAAATGGTCTCTTTAATATATTCTCTCCCTAGACCCTGAAATAGCAGGATCCTCGTTCACTTTTATTTTATCATACATATTGATCAAGAACATTAAATTATGACTATTTGTGATCCTAAAGCAAATTTTGCAGAAAAGTGAACATCTTTTGTGGTTTGATACATCTCTGTCATTACCTTTCAAAGTCGTACGGTTCATTAGGTTGTTCAGAGAATAAGAATTTGATGTTTCATTTCTCTCGTGAATTCTTAGGTCCTGTTATTTGTTCTGTCATTAAGTTATATACCGTTTTGCTGGAACTAGTGATTCCATAATAACATCTTCTTTTAGCAATTCCACTTTGTTATATACTAGAAAAGGTGCTTCTGATTTTGCACAAACAGTTTACTTCATAAGTTTCCTATAAGACCTTCCCTAATTGTTTGAGTGGAAGGTGAAGGTGCCAGTGACTCTAGTTTAATAGACTGAGTGTATATCAGCATCAGAAATTTTAAATTTCTGTCATTATTTTAGGAAGGTATCATATCAGAATCAATTTGTTCTTATCTATTCACCATAAAACTTCTGTCATAGCATTTAGGAAGATGTGTTTTCTGCTATCGATGCCAAGTACCCTTCTAATTGAGGAATCACTCTATAGAAGTAACATCTTTTGGTCATTCTTTTACTCAAGGTTTATGTCTTTGTTAAGACGGTCTGACTTATATTTTATTACCATGTCTGGATCTGGAACTATGAGTCTGGGACAAAGAATCTAGGTTAACATTTTATTTCGGTAATTCATCACTTGTATACTGGTACTGTACAAGAATGAAATGTAGCTGAGCTTTGATGAACAAATCAAAAGGTTCTTTGTTAAGTTTCCTCTTTAATTTTGATGAATATTACATCACTCTTCCTCTGTTCCTTTCCCTCTTCTCGCTAGTTTGTAAAGTTTGCTCTTCATAATTTGGGGAACTAGGTATGCTACATCAATAGTTATTTAACAATATGGTAATCAATACAACAACAACTCAAAGCTTCAGTGTCCCAACTATCTTAGGTTGGCTACATAGTTATATTTTCTTTATTGATTCTATACAAAACAACATTCTTAGCTAGATCGATAGAATTTAGATCTTTAGTTATAGATTCTAGCAAAGTCTTTTAGGTTTCCTTTGCCTTTTGCACCACTATCACTAATGTCTCACCCCAGCTAACCATAGTAGCATTTATCAAGGCTATGTCTAATCATTCACAAATATTTTTTTTTATTCATAGTAATAGTTCTACACAATTACCTTAACATACTCATTTTATCAACACAAACATTTTGTACATGCTCCATAATTTCAATCAGTCCTTAAAATTTACCCTTTTTATCCATTTGGCTCCATGATTTTAATTAATATTTCCATCAAATCCTGCTGTCAACTTTCATTTATAAGCAAGCCCTGATGGGGAACTAACTTGACTGCATATCAAGACTTGCTTTACTAACCTAGCATTAGTGTCTTTAGGAATGTGTTTGAGTACCACCCTGGGTTTGGTCCCAAACTGTAGCCAGTATTGAGTTTTGAACCACAGGGACCACATTGGACAACTTTCAAATGGTGCTTATGCCAAGTGAGTTAAATTCTACTATACAATTTGGTTAGCTTTCTAACAAGTCCTCTGAATAGGAGCTAATTGTAGGACATGATTGAAATATAATTGTAGTTTTCAGAGTCAATTGCAAAATTGGAAGTTTTGGGTTCAGTTGAAATATGTCTAATAATTCAAGGACTAGTAATGTATTCCCCAATTTTAGACCCAAATGGGAAAGATTTATCTGTATGCTCAATAGTCCTCTATAATATGCTATGTGTCAAGCCTTTTATCATAATCTGCTTATTACTTTCATCCATGTCGATATACTCATGTCTTGATTCACTTTCAAGCAAGGATCTCGATATCAGTCCAGCTTCCGATTTTGAGAAACAGTCATCTATATGAATCTTTTTCCTCCATTGTGGCAGCATCTGTTTTTTTCTTTCTACCTAACTCGCAAAGTGCTGGTTGACTGAAAAAAATTATGATGATTGAACAGTCCAATAGTTGGTAAATTGACCACTCAAGGAAGTCATTCATATAACATAATATAGTTAAAGAATTTTTTACGTTTTGGCAACTTCTTTAAAAAAATTCCCTTGTTATGCTTCTTTTAAGATTGTTAGCATTGACATATATGCTGAATGTTTTCTTGTTTGTAAGGTGTTAGCAACTGTAGCAATATAAGAGGAAACTGCAAATTTGAACCTTCTGAAGTAATTTTTCCTTGTATTGTGCAGCTATCTGGTTGCAGCAGTCATCTTACAGTGCTTGTGGAGTATCTCGTTAGCCTTTCTGGATATATATGCTCTTCTAGTAAAACGCTCATTGAGGAATTCCCGTGCTCTCTGTCTGTTTACCATTGGAGATGGGGTAAGAAAATTTGTGGGGTGCTTGATGGATGTTAGTTTCATGTCTTCACTCTAAACAAGTTATTAGTGGCTTTTTGCATGTGGATAAGCACCTGGATTGTGCCATATGAGTTCACACATGAAGTCAGCATGCTTTACAAAAGCAATTTTCTTTTTCAAATCTATCACCTAGAATTTCAATATGCATCAATTTGATTATGTCTAAGACCATACATCATGCATGGGATAATAATGATAGAGTCCAACAAACTTTGAAACCACTTTTTTTAGTTCGACAAAGGAGGTGTGGACGATATTTTCTGTTCCAACAACCTACCGGCATATAAACCAGAATAAACTAGGCAATACGCCTGGTATAGGACCTATACCACTTGGTACCTTTGGTACAATACCACCAAGTATAAGGCCTGTATCTCTTGGTACATGGCTACTTGGTATGTACTCGCATACTGACACATGGTATGTTGGTATAGTTTGGACCTGTATCACTCCAGACCAGATTGGCATGGTTTGATCTGTATCGATTCAGACCAGGTCTGGTACATGAAATGAAAAACCTCAATGCTGTTATTACCATGAGAGTGCTTGATGTTATTCTGGGTGAGAATTTTTGTTCTTTTCTTTTCATTGGCAGATAATTTCTCTGAATTCTCATGCAGGTCACATCCACACTGACATTTGCAGCTGCCTGTGCATCGGCTGGCATTACAGTACTGATCGGTAATGATCTCAATGTATGCTCACAGAATCACTGCACAAGCTTTGAGACTGCCACGGCGATGGCTTTCATCAGTTGGTTTGCAGTCTCCCCATCATTTCTGTTGAACTTTTGGTCATTGGCATCGAGGTGAAGGGCAAGAAATGACTCATGATTTCCTATTGGTGTGGCCTTGAAGTCTTTCTTCTTTTCCTTCCTCTAATCAACAGTTAAGCTCCCCATTGCCGTCATTTGTATAGTATGATAATGTGGGTGTGAATTGCGCGACATAACAGATCAAATGTATGAGTTTTGGCACTCATGGTTTGTTGATTATTGGGCATCGGCCTCTTTTTGTCTCCCGATACGCTTTGTGGTCTTTAAACTTAGCCATGTAAGAGAACATGATGTTAAGAACTATGATGCTCTTTTGCAACTCTGCACATACTAAACGGATGGAGTTTTATTTTTTGCTCCAAGGAACGTTTTATCCCTCTCACCCCCCTTGAGGTCTGCATTGCACACTACTCATTACTTATTGTTGGTATGAATACAGTGATAGAGAAAAAAAATTATTGATGTCTTAATCAGTTTGACTTGATTCAAACTTGTATGTCGAGGTGCCTATGAGGTCGAAACATCAAACTCTTAAGGTGTCACTTATATGAAGGCTGAGGTTGCGAAAGGTTTTTCGACCATGTCCCTTCGATGCTCATGTTAATAACTCAAGGTATATGAATGAGGACGTGAGTAGTAAAAAAAGATAACTCATCTTCTCATTGTGTTGAAGATGAGTTTTTTTACTTGATCGTAATAGAATATAATACTTCATAGAATATTTTACGGAGAGACAACCTCTAATTACATCCAATAGCTTCTTATTGGCCTCTTGTTCATGTGGGCGACAAGGGAGACGTGGCCTTTGTCTTCTCCTTCCACCCTGGACATTACATGGAGGCCATGTGTTAGATGTCATTGGTTGACGATATTTTTTTTATCATTTGTCTCCCCCAACTAAGACGTGCTTCGGGGCTCTCACAAGAGGGATTCAAAATGCGGCATCTAGTTCACCCGACATGTTAAGCTTATGCCTCCTCTTTATTTAGTTCTCTAAATCCACACATTACGAGGATGCTGACAAGGTCGGAGGGTGCTCGACCCACACCTTGAATGGACGATCTCGATCCCTTGGTTGACATACCTTTCTCAGTAGCAGATCAAACCTTACTGATGTGAACCTGACCCTCCTTTAGGCGTGGAGGTCGGCAATGATGGGGATCGATTTCCCAACCTTCACAGCTCGACAGCAATGAAAGGGGAGGGTCAAGTTTTCCAACTTTCATACCTTGGATAGATGAGGGGGTTGGCTTTCTCGACCTCCTTGGTTCGGTGTGGACTGCAAGTGAGGGGTGCGAGCATTATTTGCGGTGGTCTATCACCGACCTGTCCTTCTTCTTCTGCTTGCCATCAAGATGGGTTGTAGGCGATGCAGAGATGGGCTCCTCCTTTGCTTGTCATCATGGTGGGTTGCGAGAGGAACCGAGGTAGGCTGCAAGCAGTGCCCCTCTTCCTTTGCTCGTTCTCGAGGGACCCATGTCGGGAAACTACCCATCATCGAGATGGGCTATGAGAGGAGCCAAGACAAGCAGCAGGTAGTGTTCCTCTTCCTCTACTCGTCCTCGAGGGACCCATGTCGAGAAACTGCTCACCGTTGAGGCAGGCTGCAAGAGGAGCCGAGGCAAGCTATATGCAGTGCTCATCTTCCTCTGCTCATCACCGAAGGACCCATGTCGAGCAACGAGGTCCACGACGGGGATGTTGCGAAGCCCCATTGCTTGCCATCGAGGTGGTTACGAGAGGAGCCGAGGTAGGCTACAAGCGGAGTAGAGGTGAGCTCCTCCTCTGCTCGTTGTGGAGGAGGGGGTCGGGTTTCCCAACCTCCATGACTTAAGCTGCAGGTGGTGTTGAGGTGGTCCTCCTCCTTTTTTCATCGCGAAGGAGGAGGTCGGGTTTCTCGACCTGGCGATGGTCCATCGCCGACCTGTCCCTCCTATCGCTGAGGGACTCACCTCAAGCGAAGGGGCCCGAATATGCTAGAGGTGCCTATATCTCCTTTTTCTTTTTTTAACAAGCCTCTAAGCCAATGGGCTTCATTAAGCAACAACCTGCTTACCCACCTTGAGTTAAGGAGGAGTCGGTGCTCTATCTCCTTGCTTTAGGCATTCTTTCCCTCATGTCTCCCGCTGTGATGGATTTACTCTTATGCGGGTTTGGTTTTCCTAACTCATGTGACTTGGAGACATCTCACATTGTGCCTTCCATCATGGTAGGTTTCTTATTACACGATTCAGATTTTCTTAACTCATGCGCCTCCACCATATTTTATCTTATGCCTCGTGATGGTGGGTTTCTTATTACGCGAGTCAAAATTGTTTAACTCATACGCTTTAAGCATATTTTATCTTATGTCTCATATCGTGGCATGTTTCTTATTACATGGGTCGAATTTTTTTCGACTCATGTGCCTTGAGCATATTTTGTCTTGTACATTCCGCTATGGCGATATTCTTAATACACGGGTCGACTTTTTTTAACTCATGCACCTTGGGCATATTTTATTTTATGCCTTCTGTCATGTTGGGTTTCTTATTATGTAGGTCAGGTTTTTTCTATTCATGTTCCTCGAGTATATTTTATCTTGTGCTTTCTATCGTGATAGGTTTCTATCATGCTTTTTGAAATGGTTTTTGTATATTGATCATTTTTACTCTTTCTAATATGTCCTTTGTTTTTGACTTATAGCATCACTATTATGTTGTGATCCTTCTTGACCACATACGAGATGCTATCTCTGTCATTCATCAATAGTCTCTCATGATTGATAATCTCCATGAGGAGCTAGAGAGGCTGAAGAGGAAGAGAGGAGGCTTAGTACTTATCGATGAGGCAAAGACTTGAGGAGTCGAGATGGCGAGGCAATTAGAAGAGACCAAGCGATGCCTCGTCGAGAGATGGGTTCAATGAGTGCATACAACTTTGAGCTCATCAAGCAAGTTGCAAGGTTTTGGGAGAAGGCCTTTGAAGTGCCTCTTGTCTTGTCTTGTGAGGTGTTGGTTTTTACTGAGTTACTAAATTTGCCTATTCAACTTAGTCCTTGTGTCTTTTTCGTGTTACATCATTGGGCTTGTCCACCCAACTAATCTCTACTTGGTAGGTCAATGTCCTATTTTAAATGTAGAGACCTAATCGAGATGGTGTAGTCTTTTTAAGCAATGAAACTTTCTTTCCCCAATTTACGACACCTATACCCTAAATTTTTTTTTATCTTTTTATTTTTACAACGGGCACCAAAGACATTATAGATTAAGACTTGATCCGCAGGGCATAGTCATCATAACCTAACCTTAATGGATGCCTCAAAGGTAAAACCTCTTTAAGTTTACAATGTGTCATGTCCTTGGAGGCACCACCCCTTTTGTTGTCTTGAGACAATGGTTCCATTTTGGATGACCTTGATGACTCGATATGGCCTTTTCTAGTTTAGTGCTAGCTTATCCTAGGAACTAATTGGGCTGATGACTTTAGCTTTCCAAAGCACCAAGTCTTATCTAAGGGTGCATCAATCAATGGCTTTATTAGCTCAGGATGTGGGACAAACTTGGCGAAGTCTTGAGGCTCCATAGGTGGTGCTTTGGGTCGAGCCTTCTTTGGTATAGAGACCATCATCATGTAGCACTAACACAACTCCCTTGGGTTGCTTCTCAGCCCTTAAATGTCGATCATCGTCAAGAACTTCATGACCATGTGATAGATCGATACCATTGCCCTTAGTTTATTCAATGTGGGTCGACCTATAATTGCGTTATATGCCAATAGGATATCCACCACCATGATTTAACCGATATTATTTTGGAGCAAGCCTCACTTCCGAATGTGACGTGTAAGTTCACAATCCCAAGAGGCAAGATAGAGTGGCTAGTTAACCCCGTCAACGAGGAAGTCATAAGGGTAAGATTGTTAGTTAATAGCCTAAGTTTTTGAAAAGCATCAAAGTAGAGGATATCAGTAAAGCCACCTGTGTCAACCATGACCCTTTTCACTCGAGCATTGATCATTCACGTAGAAACTATCAAATCATCATCATGATTTGGGTTAAAATATTCTGTCTTTTCCTCCTTAAAGGTTATCTCCAAGCCATCCTCCATCCTCGGGCGTTTTTCAATTGTAGCTTGAGCATAAGCCTTACGACTTGAAGAGTTATCTCCTCCTAAGGTGAGTCCACCATTGATGACGTCAATTTGCCTCTCCACCAGTCCCTGAGGTCAGGGTGAGGGTTCTTAGTTCTTTCGAACTTGCTACTTGAGGTGTCTTTAATGTATTTTTTAATTACTCTTTCAAGTCATGATAGTCCTTCGTATCATGGCCATAATTTCGGTGGAATCGATGGTATTTGGACTTGTCTTTTTTGCCAATAGGGTCTTCATCGAGTGAGGGTATTTCAAGAGCCGCTTCTATTTTATCTACAAAAAAACTTCGGTTCTAGTTATATTTAGGTTGAGTTAACTCAAACCTTGGGTGAGGTAACTTAAGTCATTTGTTTCTCCTTCACTGTCGTAACCTTGTGATCACGATTAATTGTGGCCACTCTTGCCTCAACCTCTTACATAACTCCTCATGCTTGCCCAAGACCATTGCCTCAGTGGTGAGATATTAATCGGTCCTTTGAAGTGCCTCTGGTACAATGGTCGGTGGTCTCTCTATAAATGACTACAATAGGTAAGAGGGCTTTAACCCCATCATAAAGGTTTATATTATGAGTGATGGATGAGCATCTAGCACACCTTGAATCTCGCTCGTGAAGTGAGCATTTTTTTTTCCCTTGCCTAAGTCCAAGGAGCATTGCTGCTGATGGTCATGGGTGTACATTCTAAGAAAGTAAAGTTTGAACTCATTCATAAGATGGGTAAAAGAACTAATGGAAGCAACTTTAAGTGAGTATACTATTCGGGCCTCATAATATGGTCTGGAAAGTATGACACATCAAAGCATCTGAAGTATTATATAATGATATTTGGGTACGAAAAGCTGTAATGTGCTCCGTCAAATCGGCATTGCCATTAAACACCTCTAAGGACGGGAGACAGAAGTTCATTGGAATCGGTTCCTCCTAGATTTTCTAAGTGAATGATAGTCGACCCAAGGTAGGGTCGACCAACGCTTCCCCTTTTGATTATTGAAACTCTCATCATATCTTTTTCAAACATAGGTCCGTCTACTATAGTTGGATTCATAGGAAATCCTCCATCGACTTCATCGATTATGACTCAGGTTTAGGCAAGGTAGAGTAGTAGTGCAGCCTACTGAATTTCATAGTTGGGGATTAAAGTGCCCCCTCAACTGATGGTTCGATAGGTCTCGAACGCTCATGGGATGTAGACACCACATTGAATCGGGAAATCTCAACGAATGTCGGTGCTAATCACAGTTGAGTCTGTGATGGCAGTTGAGTTAATAGCACCACATGTCGAGCTAATTAGGGCAAAAGTATAGCAACGACTTATATCATATATATTAGCATATACAAATATTGAGTGAGATTTAAGAACACATCGATAGAAATAAGTAGGTTGATCGAGGTCATCCGTTTAGGCAAGGTAGAGTAGTAGTGCAACCTACTGAATTTCATAGTTGGGGATTAAAGTGTCCCCTCAACTGATGGTTCGATAGGTCTCGAACGCTCATGGGATGTAGACACCACATTGAATCGGGAAATCTCAACGAATGTCGGTGCTAATCACAGTTGAGTCAGTGATGGCAGTTGAGTTAATAGCACCACATGTCGAGGTAATTAGGGTAAAAGTATAGCAACGACTTATATCATGTATATTAGCATATGTAAATACTGAGTGAGATTTAAGAATACATCGATAGGAATCAGTAGGTGAATCGAGGTCATCCGTAGGGGTGAAAGACCTGAGTCATTGAACAGACACTACCATCATATCGATGTTTGTGTCAAGGTGTATGCACCAATGTGTGAAAAGGATGACTGTTGTCCCCCTTTGGTGAAAGTATTATGAGTTAGGAGTAAAGCCTCTTCGCTCAAGTATTTATTGAGAGGGTTGATAAGCGATCGTTCATACGACACTAGACCCTCCTAGTGCTAAAATGATAGGAAAAGAAGTTATTGACATCCCAATGAGCTCGATGCGATCCAGTCTCATATGCGTAGGGTTATCCGATGTGCCTCCAAGGTGAAAATACTGAGCTCCCAAGGTACCACTGTACGAAGACTAAGGTCAAAAAAGATTTTTCGTTCCAATCCCTTCGATGCCTAAGTTAGTAAAATGAGCTTTTATACGTAGTCATAGGGTAAAATATTTTACGGGAAGACAATCTCTAACCGTATTCAATAGAATATTTCATAGATTTTTTTTTTCAAAACGTCCACTTTTATTTTATTCTCACATATTATTTTAAAAAATAAAATAAAATTTACCCTTGGCCTTCATCGACCATCGCCACAGCCCCATCGTGGTCGCCTAACTGCATTAGGCTGTGGGCCACCTCTGCCATTACGAGTAAGACCAAGAATACTCTCATCTTTTACTTCATTAAAATAAAGCAAAATAAAAATGCTGTAGAGAAAAAAAAAACTTGAGACTTTTTATTTTCTGAGAATTTACCCTTTTAATTTTGGTACTATTTGCTTCTTGCCTTCATCATAAGCGAATTTATGTGCCTGACAGCCATTCTAGAAAGATCTTCTAACTCTGTGCAGTTCTTTGATTTGCCCAACATCCTGCAGAAAGTATTTCCTTGCATCACTTGTGAAGTGCGCACTTAGCTCAAATGATATTGTGGTAAACAAGAACAAAACCCTGCGATATCCATCAGAGTAACATCCATCCAAAAGCCTCATCAATCACAGCTAACCAATATGAATTAAAATACATATGGAATATATAGAATATTTGGAATTCCCTTGATATTCTTATAAATATGAGTTTCCTAAAGGATATTAATTCGTTTAGAATTTCAACGAACGGTAAAACAATCAGGAGAATAACTACAATGGCAAGTTTTAGATTTTGCAAGAATATATATATATAATTGTTGAATGCGACAATGTATGAATAGTAATGCACATCAACTAGGCCGAAGCCATCAAAAAACAAAAATCATGCTTGCTGAAAAGACAAATTGCTGCGCCAAGACAAAAATACTGTCACCGATGACAAGAGTTAAATCTACATTAGTATTTGATTGGACCATCCAAGCTACCTGATGCAAACTGAAAAGTTAAGAATAAAAACTTAGTAATTTATACTTTGCATCCGCTGACTGAAAATTAAAGTTTATGGTCAGACCTGTCTAACGGTAGGGTTCATCGATGTATTGAATTCATCAGTCTTTCCTTCCCATACAATTCTTCCCTCATAGAGAAATAATAACCTAGCAATACAGCTTTAAGCTACGTAAGATGGCTATTGGAGCCCCCATAAGGAAACATAAAGAGTTCAGGCGAAGATTTTACCTATCAACAGCCCTTCTTATGGTGCTGTGCTGATGCGTTACAACAACATAAGATGCTATCTTTCCTGTCTGTCCAAGAGCCTCTTGTCCCATGCTATGCACAGACCGTATTAGATCTTCAACGACGGTGGATGCAATTGGATCAAGTCCTGCAGTAGGTTCATCGTACAAAAGCACCTGAAAGCAGCTAAAGAATGTGAGAGATATTGTGTGATAGGTTATCTGAAAAAAGAACTGTGGCTTTGGTTTCATCCCCAAGCAGATGAATTTTACCAAACTGGAAGCAGTAACATGTTTTTGCCTATTTCTTTGGTCTAGAATCCTGACTACCAACCAACTGGTTCTCTCAGATAGGTAATGGCTATCGGAAACTAAAGATAGAAAAGAACTGGAAACAAAATGGGCCATTGTAGCCATTTGCCTTTCCCTAAAGAATCACAAATGTCATCTGGTCCCAAAAGAAATATGCATGCACAGTTTTCTTTTTTATTGGTTACTGATTAAGCTCTAAGGAATCATGGAGTGGGTGCTTCGCAGTCTTATTTTGATTTGCAGTAGGCTACAAACAAAATCTGTACGGAAAAATAGCTGAAAGAGGCATCTAGTCAGTCACCAAGATATTACCTTTACTATTTAGTGTACAGCATAGATCACAAAAATCAACAATAAGCATTCTCATACCTCTGGTTCTATCACCTCCTTTGTGTCATCAAAAATAATGGATCGGGCCAATGCCACACGCTTTTTCATGCCTCCGGAGAGTTCAGAAGGCATACGGTCTTCTACTCCCTGCCAAGATCACAATTCAGTATACCCAAAAAAATAAAATTGTTGGTTGTGCTACTATATGCATTAACAAGATCAATTATGCAAATATATGAATTTAATAGACAAGGACAATATAACATAAGAATCTCACAACAACTTTCATACTTCTAATAATAATTTATCCGAGCAACAAACTGCATCAAACAAGTAAATGTACTGGCAAGAGATAATCTCAGCCAAGGAGGCTTCTGGAGATGAGTGATATAAAGAATATGGAGATTTTGGATGCTGAACTATGATTCCAAAAGTGCCACTTGATTGAGTTAAGCATAGTTCAAATTTTCCTGTCCCAATCCTTAATGGACCAAATCAAATTGGCCACCAATATTGCAGTGAAGTCAAACTGTCAGTAAAGCTAAAGGATCATCAAAATTCAGAGGGCATTTAAGCCTTTTACTAACATATGTTTAGTTGTTCTTGGAACATAGCAATCAAACAGTCAGATATTATTATTCCGTAAAAATACAACTAGCAAATAAATGTTTACATCAAATTGTATTGACAAATAGTAGCAAATTATTGTATGTTAATTGTAAAGTTCATATGTTCATCTTTATTTGAAGAATCATTGAGTTGAACATGATGGAACCAGCTGAAGGTTCAACTTGGCTTGTTTATCAAACAAGCCAACAACTTCCTCATCTAGTAATCCTATGCACAAACCAGAGTGATTACACAAAAAATGGGAAGGTGATTTTGCTACCCAAAATGTGTAGTCACCAAGGAGGACAAACATCATGACTTATCAACATTTTCAGGGAACTGGACGCAATAAAATAGAAGGTGATTTTGCTATCCAAAATATGTCAGGATTAGAGGGCATTCACCCAACAATTTTCTCTAAGATATGAAGCTGAAGGTGTTAGAAGGATTAAAAGTGTGTTAACTATGAAGTTTGTACATGCTAAAGTGCCTAGCAATTAATTTCATGATAACAGGGAGAAGTAAAGAAAAATATAGACTCTTACAGAGGTTACAGTAGTCAGATATTCCCTTGATAAGTGCCAGTGGATTATTGGCAAGCTCAAAGTTATACGGAAGGCAATGCCTGACCTGAACTTAATAGATGAATTTGGGAAACATTGTTTCCATGGAACATCCATGATAGCTTCATAGTCTACACTGCAGTAAGAGCTAATAGATACCTGTTAAAATCCAACCAGGCATGATGCAGACCACATATTCCAGTGACATCTGAGTTTGGAAGTACAAGGAAAGCTTTTCATGGTTGCAAATGCAGGAAGATTGCAAAAAGAGAAAACGCAAACATTGAGGACATCCAACTTCTCACAATGATTACGTAGACCTTAGTCCTCACTGCATTTGAATATTCAAAGTTTAATACAAGTACGCAAATACATCAACAAGGTTAATTTATCCAACTTACTGGCCCTTAGTATTTGATTCAAAAGGTCAAGTCTTAGTTCTAGATCCATTCATATATACAGGTGGAAGCTGCACATAAATAAACTCCTTTTGTTGCATATAAAGATTTTTCACAATTTCAATCTATGGAAAAACTAGATAAAAATTTGGGAAAGAACTTTAGGTAGAGAATGCTTTCGATCTGCGGTTCCAGAAACTAATTATTCAAAATGATAGGTACCTTCAAACCAACAGCTTCTAAGTTCCTTGTCACAAGTTGTGAAATCTGGTCTGCTGACATTTTTGAATTTTCATACCTAGTGGAGGTATAACACATGTAAGAACAGCAAAAATGTATTGCATATTTTCTAATAATCTCTTCAGGAAAGAGAAATTCCTTACAATAGAAAACCAACATTTTCTCGCACTGAAAGAGAATCGAAAAGCGCTGCACTCTGGAACACCTGTATTAGTATAACCAAAAGGGAAACCAGTTCATTATGACTGAATGCAAAAGCTAGACAGTTATAAAGAGAAAGATATGCTGTACCGCCCAAGTCAATATTTACCAATCCAACTCGCCACTAAGACGTGGCTCGTGCGAGTCCCTATTAGCACCACGCTGGTATATCATGTGTCAGTACACCGATACAAACCAATACGTATGGTACCAACAAATCTCTAAGATGGGTTCGATACCCGAAATGATGAACCATGATAAAGAGTATGAGGTCCTTAATATTTCTGGTACTTCGCAATAGATTTATATCTCTATCTTCTTACATCAAGGAATGCAGGTACATAAGGTGATCCTTAGATGATGTATCTTATTTGATAATAATGCATATATCTTATACTTTTTATTAAGTCAGATGGCAGAAGTGTAATGACCAAATAAACAAGATAAAAAAAATTACAGAAACTACCACCCCTAAGTATTTAAACTCGCACCTCAAGTCGTAGGTGTTACTGGCCAAACCATTAATCTTTATCTTATGAAATGGCATAGCATTTTTACATATAAAGAAAAAAATAAAAATGAGTTAAAATCAATTTTTTAATTATTACAACTACAATAAAGAATTGGAGATACAGATATATGAGACAGCTGAAGTAGTTTCAATCTCCATCAGTCAACTAGATTTGTGCTAAATTTATGGAGAAAATGGTAGTATAGCCTCACATGAGAAATTATATTAATTTTCTATTTCCGGCCAGGGCCTGGTAATGGTCCTTAACCAAAACCTAAATTCATGCATGAAACAACTAGTTAGTCGGTTGATCATTTTGTGATGGTATATACCTCATGATCTAAGGGTCTTCAGCAAGCTAATGAATTATAAATTTCAACAGGAATTGATGATGTTTGAAAAAACAATTCTGAGCACTTTGAAAAGTTAATCACTACAAGCCAATTACTTATCAGAGGCAAAAGTTACCAGGCCGATCCGAAGACCTGTTATCTCTCCATCACTGACCAATCCATGTCTCTGTCTACCACATATAAGAACTTCACCCTGCTCATTATTATAATAGAAATGCATAAAAGAACTTTATCTACAAAATGTAACACATAAAACTAGCTTAGTGTATCAATTGAAATATCCAGTGTACAAGAAAATTGTATTATTCAATGATACCTTGTCTGGTGCTAAAAGCCCAGCCATGACCTTCAGAATGGTTGATTTGCCAGTTCCTGAAGGCCCGATTATTCCAACAGCTTCCCCATGCCTAATCTGACCAAGAAAAAGGACAAGGGAATAATCAAGTCAAACTTTCATCTCCAATTGTCCCAAACTTGACAACATTTGTAATAGTAGTTCATAGTGGCAAGCTGAACTTCATGCACATTGCAGGCAAAGTACAATAAGTTGACTTCCAACTCCATAAATCCCTTGAAAAGTGAAAGTAATATATCCATATTTCATTATCAGCCATGTGAGATGCAATTAAGGTCAAAAAAGGGAAGAGAAAATTTCCAAGTATGATCACAGTATATTACCAATATCAAATCTGTCACCATCTTAAGATAAATTCTCAGCCCAAAAAAAGATGGCACTTGGGAGCCAATGCTTCAGTGTACATCAAATGCTTGATATATATAACCCAAATAAAATCTAAAAAAAGAGCAGTCAAGATATGAATTCGAATAGACCCTCCAACATTTGCTGGCAATTGATAAAACTATAACTAGAAGATGAGTCCTAGCTAGCTACTGAGCGTGTATCATGCAACTAGAAACATGATCACGGAAGACCAATATAGCAAAAGAGGCTTGAAGCTAAAGAGATAAACTGTGAATTATGGTTAGAACATTTGTGGTCAATTGAAACTGTATTCTTGCTGGTACACCATTATTTCAAATAAAAGAACCACGGAAATGCCAGCATGGTAGGTGAGCTTCTTATGCATACAAGGGCCCTTACATCAAAGCCAAGGGCCTATGGTTAATACTTGACACAGTCTATAAGGCTTGCACAGTTAAGATACATTGAATGTGTTATTTGAAGGCTGATGAAACGACAGAATTTTATACCTGAAATAAGATCACAATCACGGGGATGACTAATATTTAACTAAAATCATTAACTTCAAAGCCAATGAAAAATACTCAACAAGTCAAATCTCTCTTGGTGATGTGAATTGTGAAGTTCTTTTCTTTGGAGAGAGAGAGAGAGAGAGGGAGGGAGAAGGGGGTTAATTTGATATTATTTTGGCCATCTGATTGATTTTGCAGAAGAACTTCTGTTTATATATTAAAAAAGCCTTTAAATTATGCAAATCACATGACAATTTCAGTTCAATCAGTAGTACTTCTGCAGATTTGGCATTTGGCAGTCGGCTATAAGCAAATGATCTTCAATAAGTACAAAAATTGAACTGGTGTTTAAAGAATTTGAATAGCAAAACAAATCTATCAAGCAACTTGTCTGGAAAATCCAGGATTAATAGAAATTATAGGATATCTATGTACAGAGTGCCTACTACTGAGATTTTCCCCATAGAAACACAATATTTACATCACCAGCAATCATTTGAGTTTTACAAAATCTCAAATTAACCCTTGGATATCAGATTTTAATCAAATCTCAACCATTCATGTGATGGTGATAATTTTTTATCCATGAAATTAAACTGATCATCCTTATGAAAATTTGTCTCTTTATCATCCTATGAGAGAAAACAGTTTCTCAAAAAAACTCAGTCGTTTATGCCTTATGAATAATATTGGCCATATAATTTGCTCTTTTCTTGCTTATTCCTTTAGTGTTGACGTAACAGTCCCTGCAATCTGTAACTAGTGATTTTTTTGTTAGTTACTCTTTCTAACATCAATGATTTACTGAAATTAAAAACATTATACCTTAATCAATATTGTGTTATGTGAATATGTGTGACATTTATGACTCCTGAAGTCAGTGTATTATTTTATTTAGAGGTTTTCAGCAAACACTATTATATAGTTTCATCTTTGTTGAAGCCCAATTTTGCATCAAATCTCTCCACTCATTTGTCCTACATCACTGACCTGGTAAAGATATTTCCTAGTTGACAACTAGAACAATATCAAAAATCCTATTAATCATCTTTAATATAAAAGTTATAGGATGAGATAAGGTGAGGATGTGAAATACCTAGATCATCATGCCAATGAAGGAATTTGAATCATGCAAAGTACATCTCTGATACATGCAGAAAAGATGCATGAGGATGACCAAAATAAAGACTTTGTGAAGATCTTAGTTTTACCAACAGGAGCTAGGTCAAATTTATGTTAATTTAAAACAAATAAAATCAAGTTGGATCATTGACGAACTGAAATCTTATTTGGTTGCAAGTCTAAACATTCTTAATTAACTAGAACTATAACAAGGTGGACTAAACTAACAAATATTTTCTAGATTTTGTATTTTGGATGTTATGCTAACTGACATTGATAGAAAATAACTGCATCAGTTATTGAAGGAATAGTTATCCTAAATGTAATACATCAAGAAAAAGGAAGAAACTTTACCTTGAAGCTAACTCCTTTCAGTATTTGTTTGTCCCCAAAAGATTTATGGACATTTCTACACTCGATAAGGACTTTAGGTTCTTCCTTAAACTCTGTTCCCGCTTCCAAACCCTTGGACAAGGGTGAAGTCTAACCAGAAAACCATGTAACTTATTAGGAAGATATTTGATGACCAACATAAATGTATTGATGTATGCAGCAAGTACAGTATAATTTTTTTACCCTTCTGCATGAAAAATAGACTTACCATACACCATGACGCTAGAAAAGCATTGGCATACAAGGTATTCAGATTTAAGCAGTGGTAGTTGGCTATTTTTTGGTCATCATATCAATTTCATATGAAGCATTAAAACACAGTAAAGTGGAGTAACTGCCTTGCATAAATACTCTCCCACATAAATTTAAAAAATCCATGAGCATACAGAAGTTAGGTTGTGAATTAGAACTGTATACACTGTTATCACAAATAAAAAAAACTAGCTCACCAGTCTGTCACTGTTCTAGTAGTGAACTGATGGACCACATTTAGTCATTTACATATATATATTTCCTTTCACAGCATATATGGCATTTTCTTCACCAACTACTCAGACCCCCATATTATTACTTTCTCTTGTTTTTAAGAATAGTTTGTCGTGTGCTTTTTTGCAAGGATAGAAAGACACTTTGGCTCAACTTTTCATCTTGAAAATCTGCTAATAAGAAAGAAAACTCAATGTATTAAGGCAAGAACTTTAGTAAAAATATTATTAAAACTGAAAATAATTCAATTTCAAAAGCATTTTATGATTCCTTAATCTGAGAAGCCCCAGAATATTATCCATTAATGCTGTGCTTAATGGATATTCTTCTCACAGTTCACAAGACTTGTGTCGGGTACCAAGACGTGTAAGGGCAACATGATCAAGAATTGGTAGGATTGGTCGGCTCAGATTGATGGTATCATAATCTTCAGAGACAATAATATGATTGAGAATTAACAGGATCAGTCGGAGTGAAATGACAGTATTGAAACTGTCAAAGAAAATAATTTTAAAATGGAAAACCAAACATTGAAAAAAATGGAAAAATTGAGAAGGATCTAACTTTCTAAACGACATATGAAAATGAAATGTAAAAGATATAAGCTGTTAAAATATAACACAAAATCACAAACTAATTTGTTAAAATTAATTTTATATTTATTTGAATTTCAAAATTAATTGAAACAGTTATTATATATGTCGGACATAACATTTAAAACTTATCCACAAGTTGCTTTGAAGATAGGGAAGGACTCCATTGTAATTTTGGTACTTCTCTAATCACCGATCAAATAAAGTATTAGCAAAAACATTTAAGGAAATCTTTGTTTAGAGGATGTGCTTATGGAATTTCAGATAATCATGAATCCCATAGCATCCTGATTCTCTGCCATGGCATATCATTCTTTTCATGTTAAGGGCTATTCTTTGTACCCTCCTTTCCCCAATGTTCATTCTTCTGTTATCAGCAATAGATGACAAACATTGAAATAATGATTGTAGACAAAAAATTCAACGATCGCAGTAAATTACGGGCTAATTACAGATTATCCCTTGTAGTTAGACCTCTTTAGCATCATAGTTCCTAAACTTAAAAAATTTATATTGGAATCCCTATAGTTACGAAAGTGAAACTTCTAGTTTCATTTATCCTAACGTCGTCGGTTTTACCGACGGAATCGTGAAAACGATGGGCAAAAAGGTAATTTCAACATCTCAATTACGTTTTTGGTGGTGGTGGACAGCGACACCGCTAGGAGTTGTGGAAGGCTGTTAGGGATGAGGGAGAGCGGTAGCGAGAGGTGAGGCGACGATGCAGATATCGATGCTCTGCACCAGCATTAGCACCACTTGACAACTGCATTGGCGCTGACGTAGATGCAGAGCAACGTCGCTCAGCATCTGTGTCGGCATCGATGTAGATGTGACAAAAGGACTGCTCAACATCTGCATCGGCGCTGACGCAGATACAAAGCGACGCTGCCCTTCTCGATATCGTTGTTGGCACCGACGCAGATGTGGAGCATCGACATTTGCGTTGTCGCCTCACCTCTCGCCGTCGCTCTCCCTCCTCATCCATAATAGCCATAAGCGACCCCAATGGCACCGTCGTTCACCATCACCGAAAACGTAATTGGGATGTTAAAATTACCTTTTTGCCTATTGTTTTCATCCTTCCATCGGTAAAACCAATGGCATTAGGGTAAATAGAACTAGATGTTTCACTTTCACAACTATAGGGATTCCAATGTAAATTTTTGAAGTCTAGAGACCGAGATGCTAAAGATGTCTAACTATAGAGGATAATATATAATTAGCCCGTGAATTACAAACACAACGATAGCAGGTTTCCTTTATTTCCCATTTTCAAAAGTAGGTTTCTTTTCTCTTTCTTTCATCTCGGCTTCCCCTCTTCTCCTTCCTTTTCCCTTCATTGGACTTGTCTTGTTTTTTTTATTGAGATAGTCAGATCGCCTAAAGTGGGCCAAAATCAGCTACCACATGCTGAGTTTAATTGATTCAAGTCTATTTCAACCTTTTATTATTATAAGACTAAAACATCACACATATAGGATGTATCATATTGGAATTGCTTGATACAGAAAATTATGCTTCTTCCTTAAAGAAAAAAATATTCACTTCTCTAATTTACACAAAACTTCTCAATTATGAAAGATACATTATTTTTCTTCCACCAGAAGGCCCATAAACTCCCATTGAAACAACCTAGCTGATTATTCATTGTCAAACTGCAACTATTAATTTACAACAAATAAGAAAGGAGAATGCATTAATTAATTTTTATAATTTATATTAATGGACATCCCTTTCTTCATAGGAATTGCAAAATGTTAGAATTAAATACTCTAAAGGTGCTTGATTAGTCAAAGCATGTCTCCCAATTTCCCAAACATGTCAAAAACAATCAACAATTCATAATCATATAATTCTCCTAATAGAATAATATACTTAATAGACATGAACAAACTCAAACAAGAAATGAAAATGATTCAAATGAAATTAACCCAAATCTACTTATTTAGTCTGAATCTCAGCCCAACTTTCAAAAATTCTTGATTTCCCAAATCTAATCTAATTTTAACCACAAATTTCTGGAAGAAAAGGCAGCCTATTGGTGCCTCATAACCAAAATGTCTTCCACATGAACCAGAATTGTCGAATTATAGTCAGGAACAAAATTAGGCAATGCCCTTCCTCTTTTGCTTATGACAAACAGTGACAAAAAAAATTAGGCATGCACATCCAACAGCTAGCGCATACATACTATATCATGGAGACAAATTGTTCATCAATCAGGAAACTAACAACTAAACCTCCCCATGGTTTGGTTGGGTTCAAATCAGGCTTCGTCCGAGATTTCACAGTTTACTAAGGCATGAGCTCAACCAAGCCTAATCATTAGCCTAAGCTCTAGGCTCAAGCTTGGCCAAATTCAAGCTTTGAGTTTAAGGCTTTAAGTCAGAACTCAAGGCCTAATACAGTCAACAGCTTGTCTTGACTTATTGAGATCTCAACTCTCCTGAGTCTAGAGTGCTACACCACAAGACTTATTAATAACATTAGACTTAATATGTTAAGTAAAATCAACATATTTGAGCTGGGCCAATCTTTTTTATTTTAAGCTATAGATCAACCCCTATTAATCATCAGCTAAATCCTAGCCCCAGTATGGCTAGTAGGGCTCTGAATCTTGAGTATAGCTGATTGAATAGCCTTTAGGCTCAATCAGATTAATAAACTGCCTAGCCCATATAAAGGACTACAATAGCATTTCTTGTTTTATTTGTGAAGCGAAAACTTTCAAAATTCTACAGAAAAAAAAAAAAAACTAAAAGAATGTTACAATATTGGTCACGACATGGCAACCTGTAATATATAATCATTATGAACTAATTATAGTGTCAATTGATACAAAAATAGCCAAAAAAATTGGAAAACACTTATATAGCACAAGTAAAGAAAAAGGAGATTTTCTAAAGAGGGAGAGCCTAATAAAATCCAAATGTCAAAACATGACATATTAAACAACAAACCAATGATCTTCATAGAAGGTAAAGCTTTTCATACAATAATTGGATCCACTAGTCAGATAAGACGACCTCATACAACCCATGCTTAGGTTCAAAGTCGAATCCATAAAGAGTATATTGAATCCCGGCATTCAAAAACGTTACAGGGGCTTAATTTTGGATAGGCTCGATATCGACATTTCAAATGTCATAAACTTCAACTTCTTTTCTTGTAGGAAGATGCACAAAATCCATCTTCCTATACCTCTCGTTATCCTACTCTACATGTCTTTCTCCCTTATTCTCTACTCAGGTTTTTGGTTTGTTATCCTGTGTATCCCGACTGCTGCAAGTTAAACAAGAAAGTTTGACATGGCCAAATTACATGAACATAATGTCCATGGAGATCAGTCAAGCATGATTAGCAATGTAACCGATATTTCTGAGTTTGCTAATGTGACAATTTGAGCAAAAGATCCATCATTGAACGCTTGACATGAAAAACCCGATGTATTAATTGGGAATTCATATTCGTAACAGTCGATTGAATGAAAAAGAAGAAGAAGTTCGTAAAGGAGAACCCCAAGGCAAGGAAGCAAAATTATATGAAAAATATCAATTCAGACCGATCGACGAGCTCACATGGCTTTCAAAAGCAGAACGTCCGTCGCCCCAATTCCGCGGAGGGGCGCTGCATGCGCAAGCGATCCGTCTCCCAACCGGCCACGACCAGCTCGATAGCTTTTTCAGGGCCCGAAGAGAACTCTTCCTTGGCGCCGGCAGAGAAGCCAAACGTGGAACCCATGGGTTTCCTGAAGAGACGGTGGAACTCGACATGACCGATCTCACGCTTGGATTCGAGAGAGATGAGATCTTATAGGAAAGCCAATCAAAAAACCCCTCGCAAGCGAATGGGCTGAGTGGATGCAGGGGAGAAGGAGAGAGGAGGGCCCGTGAGGTGTTTGCTTGCGCTCGAGGCCGACGCCTCCCACACCGACCGCACAGCGTAATGGGGAAAAGGGACAAGAAGAAATGGAGCACGGCAAAGCTGACGTAGATGTAGATTGGGTGTGGGATCCTCTGCAATATTACTTCTAAATTGAAGCATACAATTCTTCCATCTCAACCGTCCATGGGTTCGTGTGACACGTGTTCAATTAAATATGATTTGACTAGACCCAGATTTTAGTTTGACTCGGTTGGATCGAAGCAATTACTTTATTGATTCAAACCATTTGGTAATTAATGATTTATCCTTCTTAATTTTTATTTATGCTATAAAATTGTGTCATATTTTTTAGCGTGTCTTATGGAAACTAATCTGAACAATGATATTTTACAGGATACTACTTGTTATTTTCCGGAATCTTATAATGGTTGACTTTTCGACATAAGATGATCTGATCATAGACTGACAAGGTTAAATTTATTTTTGATATTTTATTTTTTTTCAGACGATCTAAATCTAATTATTTTGTTATTCATATGTTATGTTGGGATCATAATTATATATATACTATAATAGATTGAGTTGTTATTCACCCTAATCTTTTTCAATTAAACTTTAAATCAAGTCAAATAATATTGAACTATTTCTTATTTCTAGTCTTATTAAAAATATATTTGTATTACTAAAGTAGCTTTTTTCTTACTTTAGAGCACAATTTAAGGTAATTTACTAGTTGTGAATTTTAGTTATGACTTAAACTTGAGATAATAAACTTTTCACCTTAAGTTAATAAATTTTAAATTTTAATTAAAAAATTATTTTCTATTATTTTAATATCAAAGTCTAGGGAAAGCATATACTTTGTGAGTTATTTGTCGAAAGTGAATTCCCTGATATTTAATACAAATTTGTAAAGGGTTTCAATTTTCAAAAAGTTTTATAGATCGCTTTTGTTGTATGAAAAGATAATTTTACCTTTAACCCTCTATCGAACCTATCTCCCCTTCATTATACCCTGTTAGATCTATTATTGTCTTCGCGAACTCTATTGATCCTTGTCAAATTTATCATTCCCTTCGTGTCCTCTCCTTCCTCACGCAATAGTTGTGGGTCAGCACAACAAATGAAAAATGCGCAATAGAAGTTCAAAGAGATCCACAAAGGCAACGATGGCCCTCGTACTCTCTCCTTCCTCACACGAGAATTACGTTGATTATCTGTGCAACGAGCAAAGACTGCAATGGCGAGATGATGGGTCCAACGAAGGCTAGGGATAAAGATTGAGGTGACATAAGAGTGGTGCCGGGCAAAGGAGATAAGTTCAATAAGAGTTAAGGAGAAAATTATCTTTAAAAAATAAAATATTATATGAAAACGATGATTTCATCGTATCCTATATTTCTACTCGCAAGTAAAAGTAAATCTGATGTAAATTCGAAATCGACGATTTCAATTTCACAAAAAAATAGAATTAATTTCAGTTTTGATTCTAGTTCGAACATAATTTCGATTATAGTTTGACCTTTGAATATGAAATGTTAACTGTTATAATATAGTTTCTATTTATATTTTAATTTTCTTTTAATTGATTTGGAATTGAACCGGAATCCGAACCGCATGGAATCAAACCGTGATCCCGGTTTGAGCACACAGTGAAGAGGAACACACACAAAGTTGAGCAGGAGAGAGAGAGAGAGAAGAGAGAGATGGGGAAGTGACCAACAGAAACGCCCGTTGGAAAGGTAGGTGGTGGGTGCGACCCATACTGCCGCCTCCACAAGCCCGGCATTCAATGACGACATTTACGACATCGTGTGTGACTGAACCGTCAATATACCCGCGTGGTCCATCATCGGCCGTTGATTCATACCAAGTCGTTGCCTGAGACAGCAGTGTCGGTTGGCCAGAATGCGTTGTCTGGTTTAATCCAATTCAATGCCCCCCAACTACTCTCTCATGTGTCTCAGTACCTTTCTCTCGATTTGAGATTTTTATTTATCTATGCTATTGGGCCAAAATTTGGGCGATTTATGGAGATTAATTTGAGGGGTATTTAGAGTGGTTGCTCAATTTGGGCGAAATCGATTGGTTCGGAGGGATATAAATGTCATTTTGGTTTTACTTTTTTATGTTTCGAAATCTCCGATTGGTTTAAGCAGAAGGTGATAATTTTTCTAAAAGGGGTCGATCGTTGGAGGTAGTAAGGTCGAACAGGAAGAATGGAGGAGAGGAAGATGACGCACCCGGTGGCGGAGGCGGACGAGCGGAGCCCCTTCGGGCGGCTGAGCGCGGAGGAGTTCTACGCGCGGCACGCCGTGTCCCACGCCTCCTCCTCCTTCGTGAACCCCCGTGGCCTCCGCATCTTCACACAGTGGTGGGAGCCGCTCCCTCCTGCGCGGCCCATAGCCACCGTCGCCGTGGTCCACGGCTTCACCGGCGAGTCCAGCTGGCTCGTGCAGCTCACCGCTGTCTACCTGGCCAAGCACGGGTTTGCCGTCGGCGCCCTCGACCACCAGGGCCACGGCTTCTCCGACGGCCTCGTCGCCCACATCCCCGACATCGAGCCTGTTGTCGATGACTGTGTGACCTTCTTCGACTCCTTCCGCGCGCGGTACCCGCCCTCCCTGCCCTGCTTCCTCTACGCGGAGTCGCTGGGCGGCGCCATCGCGCTGATGATCCACCTGCGGGAGAAGGACGGACGCGCGACCCGAGGGTGGGACGGGGTGGTGCTCAACGGGGCCATGTGCGCCATCAGCCCCAAGTTCAAGCCGCCGTGGCCGCTGGAGCACCTGCTGTGGCTCGCGGCCGCCATCGCGCCAACCTGGAACATCGCCTTCACGCGGGGCTCCATCCCAGACGTGTCCTTCAAGGTGGAGTGGAAGCGGAAGCTGGCCCTGGCGAGCCCCCGGCGAACGGTAGCGCGGCCGCGGGCAGCCACCGCGCTGGAGCTGCTCCGAGTGTGCCGGGAGGTGCAGGGGAAGTTCGAGCAGGTGACGCTGCCGATGCTGATCGTGCACGGGGCGGATGACGTCGTCTGCGACCCGGCCTGCGTGGAGGAGCTCCGCCGGCGCGCCGCCAGCAAGGACAAGACCATCCGGATATTCCCGGGCATGTGGCACCAGATTGTGGGGGAGCCCGACGAGAACGTGGAGCTCGTGTTCGGCGAAATCATCGAGTGGCTGAAGGCTCGAGCGGTGCCCCACACGGCCTCAGAAGAAGGCAAAGCTTGAAGCTCCTGTTGATCCATAAGACTGCCAACATCCCTACGTATTCGGTGGCCGCTCTTCACTGTGTGTGATGTAGTCATAACGTGTGTTTGTGCTAATGTCTGCAACGCATTTCCGTTTATGTCCAAACTTGCTTCTTCTCCTATTTGCAAGACAGCTTCTGCAAATAATTCGCCTTCTGGATCTTGGTTTTGACCACTCGGCTACACTTTCATCTGTTGATCGACTCTGAAGAACTTCTTGCCAGGTTTTAGAAGCAACAGATGTCTTCAACTTTGAACGTGAGTAAGAAAGATTACATCTCTATCACCTCAGCAAGACAAATACTTGATCTAATTTCTCAGGGATACTAAAATTTTCCACTCTATTCTGACTTCTATTAATAATACACCTTTCACAATCTTCAATGGTTCTTCACATCTAATAAAAGATTCAAATGTTTGTTCATTGTTGTATGGTATTCTTCCTCAAAGCAACCATTTGCTCTGCAGAGGATCTGCTTTCATGGTTTTTCGGTAACAATGAGACAAGCATGTATGCATACAAATGTCGATATCAGGATCTAAGACAGTGAATCATGGTAACACCAAAAAATTAAGTTGAAACCTTTTACACCTCAGATTGTCACTGAGCATGTATAACTTTTCTCGTTAACTCATAATTGTAAATAATGTATGCATGGGAAATTAATACCAGCAGCAAATACATCATGTTGCATCACATCAAACCCATGAAGATTCAATTTCTCTTTACGGAGAAGTACCAGATCTAGTCTTCAGCAGGTGGCTCGACCCAGCGGCCGTTGTCCTTTATGAGCTGAATTAGAGCTTCAGTTGCATGTTCCATTGCTATGCCTCGCTTCACCACGGTCTAAGACATGAAAAAGTCACCCTCCTGGCTTTAGTAAAAGAATTATCTCAAACCTATAAATGCTAATATTGGAAATGGCTCCAGTTCAAAATTTCTAGTTTCAATTACTTTATGATCTAAAGAGTCTGAAGCATGAAGTGGTAAAGGCTCGAGACCTCAAACCAATGAGATCACCACATGCAGAGATCCAAGAGGTAGATTTTACAAGGTGACAATAGGAATGCTTCAGTCGAATGCAGCTATAAATTGCACTTCCAGTAAGCTATAAAATTCATTTAATATAAAAGGTAATTTACATATTGGTCCCTTCATTTTGTAGCTTATTTATTGATGGATCATTGCCTTATTGTTATTTATATCTCAACACCATTTTCTTTGTAATTTCTCTAGTTTTTCATATGTTTCATTCCTTTATCCCAACTTAGTTGGATAATTGCTAGTCATCCAAACTTCATAAAGCCTAGTGAATTCCAGGTTAATAGTTCAATAATGACAAACATAGATATGTTCTGTTTCCTGATAAAAACCTCAGGTTAATGCGGCGAACCCAGTAAAAGTCCTTTGATGCATGTAATGATTACAACAACTCATTACTTTACAGTGTAATTCAAATGTAGTGATTATGCTGAGGACAGCACTTACCTTCCCTACATAGAGGTCAATCTTTCCTGGAGAACCACCAACATAACCAAAATCTGCATCAGCCATCTCTCCTGGCCCATTCACAATACAACCCATTATTGCAATCTGCAAAAGAGTAGAGGGTTAGTTCCAATTCAATACAATAGGAGTGTTCAAACATGCCAGTGCTGAGATCGAAAATTACTGAGACACCGGGCAAATGAGATGTCTTTTCCCTGATCTGGGCACTTATTTCTTGAAGGTCAAAAAGTGTCCGCCCACAAGATGGGCAAGACACATATTCCTGTGATAGAATTGTACGCATAGATGATTACTTAACAACCCAATTATATTCAGATAATTTTCAAATTTCACTGCTAAATAACAGAGCATCTGTTGCAATAGCTTACAGTTTTTGTGTTGCGCATTCTGCAACCTTGAAGCAAGTTAAAAGATGTGTTTCTCAAAAACTCATACTCCTGGTCAGAAGCCTCAAGCAGCACACCGTCCCCAAGCCCATCAACCAAAAGAGCACCGGCACTGCTCCCAGCCATAATGACCAGATCATCTCTGCCAATTGCAGAACTAGAATGAGAAATGAAAAATATATTTCCCGTTCCAACATTCATTCAACATTCGCGCAGATCCCAACATTACCTGTGGATCTGTTCAGGAAATTGTAAATGGTGGATTACAGGAAAGTTCAGGGAATTTCCTTCTAGATACTCGAACAACCTGAATAATAATCAAGATCATAGAAAAAGTGTCAAATAAAAGAAAATCTGAGCTGGTTGACAGCCAGGAGTTTCTAATCCAAAATGGAAAAATGTAGCACTGAGTAGTGAATAGAGATTGATATTAAGAGTAAAATGCAAGGTAAAAATGGAAATAAACAGAAAATCCAGCAAGTGTCTATTATTGTAAAAACAAAGATGCGTGTTTAAGGACTAGCTACATAATTGACTACTGTTACTATGATTACTCACCTCCTTGCTGCATGAACTCTGCTGAGTTTATCTTCACTGTATGGAAGATCATGTAGCAACATTGTTATATCACCAACAGTTTTAAGAATATCTAGTTCTTCATAAGGTTCATCTCCTCTGACAGTTACAGCTAATCGAGTGCCTATAAAACAAACACATCACAGGACCGATGAAGCCTCAAAAGAAAAAAGAAAGAAGCAAAAGAGATGTATAAAAATAAAATGTTACCTTCTGGCAAAAGCTTGTAAGCACCAGTTGAGAGTTGCTTGAGGTTGACAAGGACAATTGCATTAGGAAGTGGTTTTGTCAGCTGTTCAGACAGTGGAGTTACAACACCCATACTTATATCGATCAACCTTTTGAGAGCTAACCTCTGATCATAGGTGGCAAATATGAATCAGCCATAACAGAAAATTTCATGTTTAATTTTGATTTAAAAAAAAGCAAAGTAGTAAAATATAATTATTCAACTCTAAAATCTGCAAAAGATCTAACTTCAATCTTCTTTCTTCCAAAATATAAGGAATTAAAAAAGTCCTTACAGCATCAGCATCTTCCAATGGAGGAAGTTCTCTCAAAAGAATAGAGTCCACTGTTGCCAGATCCTGAAGTCAATATACATTTCAGCAACACACTTATATTTGCAGGCTCCAATGAATTTACTGAAGCATGATGGTGGAAGTTGAGAATTACAAACCTTGAAAGGCATGCCAACCGCAAGTTTTGCTGCAAGAGACTTGTAAAGAAGTTCTGGTGTCTGACATAAGAAAATTGCTATAATCAGGATAGGATGCAATTAAGCAAAAGTATATGCAAATATAACTGACAGGCCGGTGTAATGATGAGAGCCAATGACTAATCAAAGTCTTATCTAGAAACAAAGCTACGCATCATATCTGCATAATGTAATAAATCTAAATGAAGAGAAATAAATAAGCCCAAGGTTGATATGATTGGGGGTGTTCCAGATTGTCAGAATCACATCATGAGGTCCGGATGTTTTGAGACCACCAGAAATCAGCTAGAATTGGTAAAAAATGTGGAGATTGACTGGTATCCTGTACCAGCAGGTCGTAATGATCTGCCAAATAATTGGGGATCTCAGGGTCAGAATTAATTGATCCTGGAATGACAGGCTTAGATTAGCATTGGCTGATACCTGTGGACCTTGAATAAGCTTGGACACGTGAAATAAACACTTAACCATTTGTTTGGTATTACAGTTCACTTTCTAAGCAATAATATGTGCAACACTAAAATAAAAAATATTCAATAACAATTACATAAAAGCAACACCTACCTTCAACATATCCAACGAAACTGACATAAGAACAGAACCATCACGATGAAGCACACCACGGTAGTCCACTTCCTCACCCTGGACAAAGTAGCTACAGTAAGAAAGCTTGCAACGCAAATCAAGCCAGAAAACCAAATACACTGCTAACCTCCTTTTGCACTGGAAGTTGACCACTTCTACGCTGGAAGTCAAAGTATCGTCTATGTTTCTCTTCAAAAGGTACCTAACAAAAAATTGTGTTGCACAAGTTAGGTTCTAAAGATTAAAGGCAATTATTAAGAACGGTAAGGTAGACATTGCATACTGTAGCACTTTGCTGTCAAGCAAGGACTGGTAGAAAATGACAATTGGAAAAGAGCCTTACAGTTCCCTTCTGAAGATTTGCAGCTTGCATACCGAGGTTAGCCAATCGTCTGCAAGGATCAATTTCTTCCTCTGGTGGTTCGGTCAGGGATACCCTGATTGTATCACCTAAACCATCCTGTGGAACAATGGCTACAGATATTAGAGAATTTCATTCTACTTATAAACTCCAACTTTACTCGAAAGTGCGACGTTTCATATAACCTAACTCTTGCTGATCTCCAAAGCACGACCTTCTATCTTATCACTAAATACCATTGGACATCCTGTAACATTATAAATTTTCTATTGGAACTCTCGTATGGTGAACCATAAGTTTATGTTTTCCAAATTTCATACAGTTTAATTTTGGTCGGCTGCATTTCTGAATTATTAGACACGTGTCAAATGCATTCATCTTTTATATATTTTAAGCTCTGTTTACATGGAAATTTGATATGTGCTTACTTAATCTGACCATAACTCACAAGATAGTATCACCTGCATGACTATGAGAGATGTGTGTTACATATGAAGGCTTAACATACTTCAAGAGAACAAATTAAGAGAGAAACCAACAATAATTGTTCACATAAATGAGCAAGAATTATGAGGCAGCTATGCAAAGATTCTCATCGCTGTTGTTCCTGTAATGATGTGAGAGAGGTGAGAATTTAAAACCGACTTATATGGTGTCTCTCATGGATTAATCTGAAATGCATGATGTTTTCATGATTGCTTATGTTTGTGATTCTAAGTTCAAAGTTGCACCAAAAGGTTTGTTAAACTTGAAGACTTGGTCTATCATGAAAGAAATTACCTTTTTCTTTGTATTACCGGAATGAACTTTCTGCATTTATATAACTTATTTATGTAATTAGGGATCTTGAACTCCACAAAGATGTAAATTTGCTTGAAGTTTACTCAATGGTTGTAAACGGTCTAGTATTAGACATGAACTTGCTGGGTTTTTGCAACTATAAAGGTTGATGTGTCATGATTTTGAAATGTCTAGTTGACCAACCCACCAAAAGCATGCTTAATTTTTTTTCACAAATCATCATGTATGGTTGATTGATGAAACCCACCAAAAACCTGCTTAGTGTTTTTGCACAAGTTGTCATATGGCTGATTGACCAAACCCACCAAAAATCTGCTTATTGTTTTAGCACAAAGTTGTCATAAATGGCTGATTGACAAGACCCACCAAAAACCTGCTTAGTGTTTATGCACAAGTTGTCATATGTAGTCAATATAACACTTGGACAAGTATTCGATGGAGTTTGTCCAATAACTTCACAAAGAAAGAAGGTGGCAAACTTCTAATTTACCTTCTTGTTTCATTGCTCATGAAAAAAAGTGTTGCACAACATCTTCAACATAATAAACTCTGCTTGACATATGAATATGAAGACATAAAATGTGCAAATACTATAAAATAAAGGGTTTGAAGAAGTATGAACCTGAAGAAGAGTTCCTATTCCAATTGCAGATTTCATCCGTCCATCTTCTCCCTCTCCAGCTTCAGTAACCCCTAAGTGCAGAGGATAATCCCAACCCTGAACATACATTTCTGCAACAAGCAAACGATAGGCTTGAACCATGACAACTGGGTTACTTGCTTTCATTGAGAAGACAAAGTTATGGAAGTCTAGCTTCCGGCATATCCTGGCAAATTCGAAGGCAGATTCAACCTGTCATGAGATAGCAAGATCTTCAGCATAGAGTCTTCTACAGAAAAAAAAGGGTTCCTAAAGTGTAGCTTATAGAAAGAGTGATCACCATTCCTCTTGGAGAATCTCCATAGTAGCTCATTATGCGATCAGAAAGACTTCCATGATTTGTCCCAATTCGCATTGCTCGTCCATACTTCTTGCATTTCTCAACCAATGGAGAGAAGACCTGGCCAGAAAGATGAAGATATAATTGACTGAATACTACCATACTTCAAAGTGGCTTGAAGCCTTGAACTAAGAATGCCATTGATTCAGTGGTAAGATAATGCAGATGATGTAAGCAAGAATTTAACTGCAAAATATGAAGGCAACAGGAAACAAATTCTTAGTTCTCTGTAAGCATTGCAAGTACATGTATGAGATTCAATGCCATACGTACCATTCAATGGGGAAAAAAAGTCTCATCAAGTCTCCAGTAGAGACAATGCAAAGAACCTCAACAAAAAAATAAACTACATGAGGCCTATGGATATATCTGTCAGAAACAGAATATCTAACTCAAAATCAGATTTAAACCATTCAACTCTGAACCAGTTTTAGAAGGAATTAGGTGTGTTAACAGCTGGGCATCCTAGGCAATCTTGTAAATAGATAGGCAATTCACACTACTACATGCACATGCATCTTTTATTATCAAAAACGGAGGAAAGAAGGAAAACAGACTAATCTCCCAAACCTTTTCAATATGCTCAAGCTCTTTTTGATAGTCTTCATCAGTATACTCTATCGTCTCAAATTGGGCTCGCCTATCAGCTGCAAAGAAATTATCTCAGAAATCAATGCTTAGAATTTGATGGTGGGTGTTATTCTTCATACAGTAGATTTACCAACCAAAATTTCCTGGATTGACTCGAATCTTATCAAAACATTCAGCCACCCTGAGTGCAACTGCAGGTGCAAAATGGATGTCGGCCACAAGAGGGATATTGTAACTGGATTCATAAAAAAGAAATTATGATACATTACGGAGGGTTTCTTAAAGTGTGCATTATCCATGCACTTGTCCCAATGATGAACATTTATGTAAGACCTACTTTTTCTGGACAAGTGTGTTCTTGATTTCAAAACAAGCATCCGCTTCTTTCTTCCCTTGGACTGTTATCCGAACCAAATCTGCTCCTTTATCTGCAATTCTCATTACCTGCCCAGTGCCAAAATAACAGTTTCAACCCAATACTGTCGAAAGAAAAGCATGCAGTATAGTGCACAACCAAGTTTAGAGAGAACCTTACGAAAAACATAAAAAAGGAATCAGATGGCATTGGACATTTGGGAACAGGGCAAATTAAAAGAAAAGAATAAAGGACCCAAATTTCAGATCATGCATATAGTTCCACATGAAATCTATTTCAGATTTGCATAGGAAACTAAAATTTCTTAGTATTATTCATACATGGTAAACTGTAACAGCCAAAGACTCAAACAGGTGTGGCCTTCTCATTTACACTCACGGTTCAAGTTTCCTTACTCTGGAGACTTTGCACGTCAGAATTCAGTTGCTGTTTGCAATATCGGCTGTTTGCTCGAACAGCACTACGCTTGTGATCCAGACATTACAACTAAAGATGAAAGTATTTTTAAATTAACCAAATAAGAAAACTATATATAAGGTTACTAGCTCTAGTCTAAACCAACTAACTCCTTGTAGGCCAATTCAAAATTTAAAAGACGGTAACTAGGGTTTTAGATGTAGAAATTTCACTATCTACTTGAGATCGCATAAATTGATCTTCCCCAAAAAGCTATGTGCACTTGGCCACCTTTCTTGAAAATTTAGGAGATGTCAATGTGTGAATGATTCTATTTGTAATATACTTAGTTGTCACTGCTCCATGTTCTATTTGAACGATCCAGTGACAAACTTATCCTTCAAAACTAAGCATCATAGCCTAATAAACTCAACAATAATAATGACATTCTTGGCATTGGAAAAGTAATTATTACATGATTACATAGGGAAAAAATATATAATCACGGGATTAAGTGAGTGAACCTCTTCAACAGTCTTAGCCACATCCTTGGTATCGGAAGTCGTCATAGTCTGAATTCGTATAGGATGCTCGCTGCCAAGTGCCACATTACCTACCATCACAGTACGTGTCTTTCTCCTGACAGTCTTGTGTAGCGATTCACAGTACTTCTGTCGAGGAACTAACATATAAAGTGAAGCACAAGTTAAAAGGAATTCTTGCCACTAATGATGTAAGGTTTTTCTGAAACTTCAAACTATCATGATCTGACTTGCTTATAGATCTTATATCGATGATAGTGAAATAAGTTATCTATAGTAAGAATCAACAGGAGGTTTATGATCTACTTTATTGTTAAAAAGTCGGCAATTCAAATAATTGCGCACGCTGAAGGGGAAATTATCTTTTATAAAAACGAAGAAGGAGGGGACAAATGTTAGGTTGCAGGAGGTCGCAACGGAATCAGAGACGATTAGAGCACGTAGCATCAGAAATTTTGATAGATGGTTTAACAAAAAAGAATCCTTTGTAATAAATTTCTTAAACAAAGTGAAGTATAGCTACGTAAGACAACCTAACCATCTGCGGTAGAAGAATCTTTCAGTACCTAAGAGGGGACTTCCTTCTGAGGCGGACTCAAGTTCCACAATCTCCGACCCAGAATTGGAAGAACTCCTAATCACAGCCGCGTGTCTTCTCCGGAGCTTCATCCTCGGTTGCTCAGGAGCGCAAGAAACCCTGGCGAAATCTACGCTCTTTGCAAAGCTCAAGCCGTAGTCCCTGGTCCGCAGACCAGGAATCGAAGAAGGAACAGCTCCAGCGGCCATATCCACAGCACCCTCTCCTGACCTTCTCAGTCCTACAAAGACACAATTAAAAAATCAGAAAAGGAAAAAGCCAGAAAATTCACAAACCAATAAATTTATTGGAGGTTCAGATAACATCAATTCCATCAAGCATGACCACAAAATCCAAAACAATATAAAGCAATCGAAGAACAGAAAAAGGGGCAAGGCTTTCAGCCGAAACTACTTCTGGAATTCTGTATCAACAGCACGCCCTTCCGGGGGAATGACAACGAGCAGGAAGAAGAAGAGGCGCTCGGCAAGGTACAGCGAAACTACTCACCAAATCAAGGGGAGGAAGACGCAGCTGATGGTGACGCCGGTGTGCGTGTGTCGCACAAGAGACGCCTTACCGACCAAACCAATCGAGTTAGGAACAATTAGTACCTTTTTATACCGAGACGGATATCCCAGTGAAAAGCTCAGGATCTAAATTATATGCATAATTTAGCGAATTACAAATGATATGCATCATTTGGAGAATTTTAAGAGAACCCTCTCTTTCTTTTTTTTTCTTTTTTTTTTTGAAAAATATCCTATTTCTAGAATTCTCTAACTGTAATATTATAATATTATATCATATTATAATATTTTTTAATAACAAAAAAATATAATAACATAAAGATATAATACTTTTATATTAATTTTGTATGACACTATATATCATTGTGTTATAGTGTTTTTAATAATACTAAAAAATATATCCTATTTCTAGAATTCTCTAACTGTAATATTATAATATTATATCATATTATAATATTTTTTAATAACAAAAAAATATAATAACATAAAGATATAATACTTTTATATTAATTTTGTATGACACTATATATCATTGTGTTATAGTGTTTTTAATAATACTAAAAAATATTACAATACAGTAAAAAAATATTATAATTAACAAAAGAGGATTTTTTTAAGAAAAACTTAAAAAGAATTTTTTTTTGAGAATCCACCCAAAGAAGATTTATATATTTCAAATTAATCTCTTCAATTGATTTTTATAGGTTGATGCTGACTAATTTATAGACAAGATATCATCCTTCAGAGTTTATAACTCGATATCTTAAATATTAAAAATATTAAATTGATCTAACAAACATAAAATATTATCTCACCTCTCCTCTTCGATCTTCGTATCGTCCCATTTAATTAATTATTTATTTTTATATTTTTATATCATCGATAAAAAAAATTAAAATTAAAATTAGTTTGATCCAGCTAAGTTTCGATGGAAAACTTAAAAATTAAAATTATGAACTGTTACTGAGAATATTTTTATTATTTTAAAAATTATGACTGAAAATAAAGTGCGTTGTAGAAAAAAGAAATCAAAACTAATGGTTTTTTTTTGGGACAATCACTCAAAATTGTCCTTTGCTACGTTAATCGTGATCTATATAACTTCCCATCCTCCTCTCGTTTCCCTACAGTCGCTCATCACCAGATAAAATTACAGCCGAGTGCTTCAGTGATTGGCGACTTCGCGAGCAGAATATTCCGCGCAGGTGCCCGCGCTGCGAAGCGACGGACGCGCCCCATTCTTGGAATCTTCCGCCACGGATGGCTTCTAAGCTCTTGTCGCCATTTTAACAAACACGAGAAGAACGCGGGAGGAGGTATTTGTTTGGATCTTCCTGTTCTTACATCTACCTAATTTTCTTTTATTGTTTTTTCCTTCTATTTTATGGTATTAAAAGTATAATTTGATCTTTTTTTCTCCCTTCTGTTAGAGTTTAATAGAAGATTGGATCCTTTTCTAATACCTTTTGTTCTTGAGAAATAATCACTTAATTAAATTGGATTTATATCTATTTTATGTTCTTGAATTTATATCTAATTGAATTCTAATTTGATCGATTGATGCATTCCTATAAGAATTGAGTTTGAATCCTACAGTCCAAATTTGTATTAACAAGTTGCGTGGAATTAAACCTCTCTCTACACGCAATACACATTGTCCTTGATGCTTTGACTATTTACCCCTTCTCTCTCTCTCTATTTACCTTTCTCTCACTTTCTCTTATCGTTCTGGTATCAAAAGATTAAACCTTTATTCATAAGAGCTTGATGGGTCAAACCTTCTTCACCATTAGGTTAAGATCGATAACATGCAGATAAATGGAGTCAATTAAATACATTTATCTTTCTCTTATCACGATAGTTCCGACTATAGTCATGCTCGTAATTTCAGAATTATTATTTTTTTAGAATCATAAATTAGAATCGAAACATGAATCATCGATTATGATTCTAATTTCAATCATTAAATTTTTTAATTAAAAATATTTTTTAAAAAAAATATATACATATTATAATTTATTTTTAAAATTTAAACAATAGATATACAACTATACTAGGTGTAATGATATAAAAAACTTTGACTCCATCAAGATTCAAACCTAAGTTAAACTGGCTTGGAAACTTATACCATAAATATTTTTTTATTATACCATAATGATAACTTTTTATTTAGGATAAATTCTTTAAAAAATACTTGAAATTTTTAATTTTGTTTTCCATAGAGCATCTACTACACGGTTTATTCTCATAAAACGTTTATTATTTTCTAAAAGATTAGATTATCTATCTACGCATGATTGATTACGACCTCTATTTTAGTCGCGTCATTTCATCGTCTTTACTTTCGCTACTATCTTCACCTGGGGATGGAGGCATCGATCAATAAATTAGACAGAGATTAAAAATAATTTCATCTCTTAATAAATAATAGATGTTCTATATAAATAAACCAAAAACATGCTCTTCCAGAAAAATGTAAAAAATTAGATTGTTTTGAATTTATCATTTTCTTCACATTAAAAAAAACATAGTTTTAAATAGCTCAATATATACGTTCTCACGAGTTCTAAGAAAGTCTCTCAAATTCTCTACATCTATCAGACAATCAAAAACATGAATCATACTCGAGAAAATGCAACTAAACCAACATTTGACTCGCAATCAGATCCGGCAGTCTAAATCAAAACGTGAATCATACTACTGGCATGAAAAGACGGATTCGATAAGGTGTGTGTTTGGACAAAGAGCCACGGAAGTCATGCCATCAAGTCAAAGCGCATGTTTCACGCTTCGGTTTGCAGGAACACTTGATGGAAACCAACTCCATGCATTAACTTTAGTGAGTCCAGAAAGAAAGGCTTCGATATTATAAAATAATCATAGGTCAGCATCTCACAGTGTGTTGATAGAGATGCGGGGACATTAAACGTTAAGATTTGTATAAAATATTATGAAGAATCTTCTTCATCAAATCATGTAGTACTAGTTGAGAATCAAATGTTCATGTGTCGGATCTTTCTTATCCTCATGGACGTCTTTTTAGATCACATAAGTTTGAAAATATAAAACCGTACAGGTGCACCCATCGTTTAAAGAGACACCTTTCTCATGAGCCTACGAGTCGCATCAATAGTCAATCGATCAAATGGTCTCTTATCATATTGGCACTAAAAGGATAGCCCAAGGCCTACATCTCGATCAAGCAAATATGTTCTTGAGCCTTTAGCTCCCATAATATGCTCCAAAAATTGATAAAGTCATTTAATCCTATATTATTCGAAGAGTGTGAGAATTAAGAACTCATACATCCATCGGGTTGCCCTTATCCTTAAAGACGTCTTTTAGAGCTTACGAGCTCTAAAAGGATAAAATTGTACGGGTATGCCCATCACTCAAAACAGACATTTCTCATGAGACTATGGGTCGCACCAATGATCGATCGATCAAATGATTCCTTATTACTTTTCTAATTTATTATTATCTTATACATTAATTACAGAAAAAATATCCTGATAGAGTTTTACTGAATGATAAGAAGATTTGGATATTATTCAAATATTGATCTATCTTTTATTTTTATTGTTATCTTAGTGTATTTAGTTTTTGCCTAATTTTACCCATACTAATCCTTCAAAAAAGGGGTCTATGTCCGCTCAAATGAACAAATGATTAAATTTGTTCTTATTATATCGTTGCTACAAAGAAGAGTTATACCATCCAAATATGATATTATCATATTTTCTCCTTTGCATGAAACATAGTATTGAAATTTGACCACATAATTACTTTTAATAGAACATAAACTATATTAGAAACATTTATAATGAGTTTTTAGAGTGCTATTTCGTTCGAAAATACTGTACCATTCTTTTTATATTAAACCATCACTCAACGTAAAAGAGCACATGAGAAATGTTTGGGGTTGTACTTTCTCAAAGGACACCATCAACTAATCAATTTATTATTATCATATTAAATTTTTTTATAAGATTATTATAAATGTGATGTTTCATTATGGGCAAAGATTGGATCTCTGGATGATTCAAGAACTTAAGTCTCGTTTAAGTTTTTAATAAGATAATTGATCGGATCATATTTAGTTTTTGAAATGTAACATGAATTGGGTATCATGTAATCCAATCAACTTCTATGAATTCTTTTATGTGTTTACTTATCTTAAAATTCATTTATTTTTTGTCAAAATTCTAATATAGCACTTGTATAATGAATTGATGTGAGTAAAATAAGATAAGATCGAATACATTACATACCTATTCGGATTTCAAACAAGTGGCATATAATGCATCTAATTCAGCTTTCATGATATTCCTTTCAATAATTATTTGTTTAATTGATGATGAGATTGATTTGATCTCACCAAAATAAAAAATGCAATTTACATCACTGTAATCCCCCAAGCACAAATAAACAACCAACAAATTTAAACAAAAATTATTGATATTTTAAAGATGTTTAAAGTAATATATATATATATTATTAGTATATGGCTAGTACTAATTATATATTACCCTAATTAGTTATTCTTAACATTTCAATCTCTATATAGTTATATTGGGATTCTTATACTAAAATATTTAATGTTATTTCTCTTCACATCGATTCTATCAAAAAAATATATCATACATACTTAATGATAAATCAAAGTGAATATAGTTAACTGATGATATAATTAAAAATAAGATTAATTTTTTTATTTTTATAAATAAAAAAGATCTAAATATAATTAAAAAAATATAGGGACACTAATTACAGGGCTAATATGTCAATTAGCCCCTACGACTAGTGCAACTTACACGACTCACACGGCTGAAGGACCGCCACAAACCACTGTGACCGTCCCTTCATTTGGTTCGCGTTGCTTCTTGTGGCCGTCAATCTTCCGATCGCCACAGCGATAACGGACCACGGCGCCATCGCGCCGCTCGCCACACTTCCGTCCGAGCTCTTCGCCCCTTCTCCTTTCGTAATGACGGTGGCCGTTGGGCCGCCCGTCTCCGCTGCGGCAGTCCGCCCGACCTGGGCGGCGAAGCAGGGGAGGAAAGATAAGGGATCGGGCGGGATGGGGAACATGCTCCGGGTGCTCCGGAACGACCGGGATTTTCTTCAGGAGCGTCTCCGGCCGCTTTCCAATGCGCTAGGGAACCTTCTCTGGCTCCGAAACCTCGAAGACCCCCGCGCCAAAGACGTGCGCCGCCCTCCTGCCGTGTGGCCGAAGATTTCGCATCCGCCAGGTATCTTCCTTCGCTCCCTCGATCTTAATTCTGCTGCTGAATATAGCTATTAGTTAACCCTCGGTGAGTGATTGGAGTAGAGAGGATAACGGGAGTTTTGTATGACTATGATGTGCCCATTCGATTTAATGTATAGTGTTAGATGCAGATTCTGATCGGCCAATGTGTTGGGTCATGGAGTCAACCTTGATAGAGTTCAAGTCCGTTGCAAGTTAGGAAGCCAGTGGGTTTGGTAGGGGATCCCCATTATTAAATTGGGGGAGTCCGTTCTATGCGTAAGTTAATAAAACTGGAGGATAATATAGGATTCGGAAGGATCGAAGAGCTCCCGGTGAGCCCGTGGACATGAGACCTTTTTTAGAGGGACCTGACAAGGTCGGTACTAAGTGGGGGAGTTGATTCACAAGAGTTGATCTCGTGGGATTGTGAGGCTTTATTCAGACGTGAGAAGTTACCCAAACCGTCATGAGTTGCAGTTGGACTATGGTGTCGATCAAGGATTGCCGTTTCAAGTATCAGACCCATTTTGATGAACTATCGAACTGGTACATATCAGTCGATATCGCTGTACCATGTGTTAGACATTGGTGTGTATTGGGGTTCCGGATAGTCAGAAAAAGAGGGAGAATAGGAAAGGGCGGTGGAGGAACAGAGGAGGAAAAAGGAAGAAGGAAGAAGATATAGTGGAGGAGGAGGAAGAGGAACAGGAGAAGAGGCATACCCAAGAAGTGATTAGGGCAAAAGATTGTGCGTGATGGCGTTGTGCAGCGAGGTTGCGGCAAGCGGAGGTCGCCAATAGTGGCCTGTGTGACCACATGATCTACTTAATGTTGCTGTTATAGTTCTCATGAATGTCTTTGCCTCTTTTGTTCAATATTTTGTGGTGGACATTCTCTCAAAATAGAACTAGAACATGTTTTTCTTTTCTTCTTTAGCACAACATGATGTCATTTTTCCTTATTGCCTTGATCTTTCTCACTGAGTTGATACTTTACTAAGCTCAATGTGGAAACATTTTGACAGGTCTATCTGGTTTGGACCTAATGATGGCTGATTTTGAGGCCTTGAAGGTGTATGCTAATCATTTGCAAGACACTTGTAAAGTTTTGTTCATGCCTTTACCTGAAATTTATGACCCTGAAAAGGTGGAACTCTATTTTAGTTGCCGACCTCATATACTGGCATTCCGAATTACTGAGGTATTGGAGGTTCTACTTTGTATTTCTTTTATCAAATTGATGCAGCTGTGATAGTTCACTTTGTAAAAAAAAAAATGTGGCCTTTCCTTGATAGTAAAGGCACAACAATATAGAATTATTAGAATGACTTTATTCAGCATACATTTACAATTTTACAATGTGTTACAATTTTAGGTTTTCTTGTCATTTGCCTCTGCTGCCATAAAACTGCAAGCTTCAAAAATTTCCAATCTGAATAAGCACAGAGCCAACCTGAATGACGGCTTTGATGGTTCACGATATCATATTGGTCAGATTGTTAAAGAGTCATTGCTGAATCTTGGTCCAACTTTTGTCAAAGGTCAGAGAGCTAATTCTAGGAAATTTTCTACATTAAATTTTTTAGTGTGGCCTAGATGATATATAACATTACTTTTCCTAGGATGCTGCTGGAACTGTAATAACCTTTTCATTCTTGTTGGTGGATCCCAAATTTACTATTTAATCATCTCTGCTTGCATATGCAGTTGGGCAGTCCCTCTCGACAAGGCCAGACATAATTGGTTCAGATATTTCAAAAGTCAGTCAAGAGTAATGTGTATTTTTATGTCTTGATGTTGTTACCTTATCTCAGCAGAAACCCTGTGGATCATGTTTGAGCGAGACATCTGTTTGGGCATAGTTTTAAACCTACGAATGATGTTTTTCCTGCTTTACCTCAGGCACTATCTGAGTTGCATGACAAAGTACCTCCTTTCCCACGGACAGTTGCAATGAAAATTATTGAGGATGAATTTGGAAGCCCTGTAGAGAGAATCTTTAGTTACATTTCAGAAGATCCAGTAGCTGCAGCTTCATTTGGGCAGGTAGTTCTTTGTTTTATGTTGCCTATGTCTATTATCAAAGTATGTAATAATTATTAGTATTTAACCTAATAATGTCAACTAGGTGTAAAAAAAATTGCTTCAAATCTTCCAGAATGAAACAAGGCAACCAAAAAACATAAATTGTGTAATCCTTTAATGATTTTGTGTTATTCATGATTCTTGGGTCTTTTTTAGATTGGTTGCTCTTGATTAAACTAAAGATTTTGCCCTAGATAGAGCCAACTCATTGGTGCGAAAATAATCCATGTAACCCCATTACGGTTTGTTGTTGTCGTTGTTGTCGATGATCATGGTGACTCTTAGATCTTGTACATTATTTCTCCCTTTTGCCTTGACAGAGGTAATCACACAATTAATCCAGTGAAAGTATTGAATTTACAATAGATCCCTACTATTAAAGGAGAGGAGGTGGAGGAGAGGAGGAGGACAAGGAATTGGTGGAGAAAGAGGATGAGGAGACGAAGAGGAGGAAAAGGAGAAGTACCGGCATAAGACATGTGGACGCTGCGATTGAATGATGTGTAGGGCTTGTGAGCAGTTCTGAGCTGTAAAACTGTGTTAAAACTTGAAACAATATACATATATAATAAAATTATAAAATGATGATAAAAATCTCATTAGTATATATTGCTAATTATACACAATAAATTTGATGTTATATCTAGTAGCACAAAGTCAATCTGATTGGCAAAGTCTAGTGCAATTATTAAGAATTATTGACTAAGTGTTAATACTTCATAAATATTCAATAGAAATGATCTGTAAACAATATGGCAAAGATTTTGCTAAAATGATTGTTTCGGTGCAATTCACTGAACAATATTGCGCTCAGATTGAAATAAGAATTACAAAGTTCAAAATAATAATGCTGAACTAGGTCCTTTTACCATTGATTCGGACTTGACAAGCAAACCAGAGTCGATTTGGTTGGAAAGAAAGAGGAAAACTTAAACCTAACACTGTCGAAGTGTACAACAGACATCTAGGAAAGTAGGGGTGCTGCATGATAGAATTTGGAAAATGAGATGTACTATGTAAAAATCACTTGGAGATTTTAACTCAACCAAAAAATATAGAAGATTTTATTGATTCAATGGCTTAGTTTTAAATAACATGTTTCTTAAAACTATTTTTTTAAATATTTTAAAATTAACTATAACCTGAAATTAACTGGAGTCTAACCAGAAACTGAAAATGTCTAGTAAAGTATTAGAAATTTTAACCTAACTTCGAATTAATTGGATTCAAGGTGATTTCTTCCTCTGGTCAATCCAACCCAAACCTGATCCTCTTGAATTGCCACCACATGTTTTATCTTCTCTCTCTATAAGAGACGTGGAAGTTCTCCTCTTGATTCTTCTTCTCTAATGCTTTTTGCTCTAGTTAGCAGTATTCTAATGTTGCCCTAATGTAAGTGATGTGCATTTACAGGAGCTACTCATCAACCATATACATGCTTTATTTCCATCTAGGGCATGACAATCTTACTAAGGGTTATACATAATTTGATTTATTTATGAGCTGTTCATATGCTTTCTGGTTAACATCTTTGGAATTGTATTCATTTCATTCTTTTTTATTGACTGTTTAACTAGTAGATAAACCTTATCTTCTAGCTGCGGATCAAGTTCAATATTTAAGACGAGGATCTTATTGATTTCATTAGAGACACAATTATTCTTGCACTGCAGTTTCTTATCTGTTTTTTGAAAATACAACTTAGGTCTATCGTGGCTGTACACTTGATGGCAGCGTTGTTGCTGTAAAGGTCCAACGTCCAAACTTGCTTCATGTGGTTGTACGAGATATCTACATTTTACGTCTTGGGGTTGGTATTGGGAACCCATTTCAATTTTTGGAACTTACACAATTATTCTTTTGTTCCTTTCTTTATTATATGGACAAGACGCATCTGTGCAGTGATATATTTCAAGTTCTTTTCATGCAACAAAACTTGTTTTATCTGAATCTTCTCTGTAATGCAACAGATTGCTGAAATCTAATTAATAAAGGATTATTTACCAATCATTAATATATAGATTCAAGCTATCAATTCTTTGATTTGGCACCAATGCTTTTTTAGCACAATTTTGTATGGTACTTAGATATTCTTTGTTGGTCGATATGTCTAGTTGAGTATGAATTGCATGTAAGTTTAAATATTTCATTTAGATATTGTTTTCCATCATCTTTACAGTTGATACTAGTTTAATTGCCAATTTAGCTTAGATGATTAAGGATACTGTTGAGTTTGCATATTTGTATTCTATTCATACATTTGTTTGTTTGTTTATCCTCCTCTAGAAGATGAGTTAAATAGGTTGTTAGTGACAATGTGAGCAGGGAGCAATATAGGGCCTATAATTAATAGGTTGATTATCTATGATGGTGATGATATAAGGGAGACCAGCTTGGAGACATAATTTATGATGATCAAAAGACCTAGAAGCAAAAATTCTTTAATTTGAATGTATTGTGCATATTCATCATATCAAAACAAAACCAATGGACAAAATAGCACTTGTTCATGATAATGTGATTTAGACCATTTCATTCAATGATCCTAAAATTTTATCTTGATCTAAATATTTTTGATTGGTTGATTTAAAACATGTTTTATGCCATCAGAACTGCTTGTTTTTCTACCCTTCTTAATGTATATGTTAGAAAACTTCTAAATACATTATATTTTTATCCATAGACATTTTAATTTTTAAGTATCATAAATCACGCTTGATGGAGTTGATCTTGACTACAGATCCTCCACAACTGATTTTGAGTCGATAGTACTGAAGCCTGAATCCTTTTGGTAGGATTTAGATGAGTACATCTATATATAAGGTTGAATGCAGGTCAAATTTGAATTCAGGTTGAATTCTTTTTTCTTTCTCTGAACTTAATAGCTAACAAGTCCTCTTTGGCTTGCCAAGAATAGATTATATTATAGGACATTCTATTATATTTTATAACTTGATAATGAATGACTTAGTTGCTGAAGACCAACAACATTATGCTTATTGCCTATGATCTCTATCAGTTGCTTTTCTAAGCTTGTTAGTGGTGGAGGAATTATTCTATTTCAGGTCAAGGTTGAGTTGAGTTGTTTTTCAAATTCTTGACCAGGTTGTTTTGCATAAATATCTTTAATTGCGTGAGAGATGATAATTATTGGATTACTTGTGACTACACTCATGATGCTTACTTTCTTTATCTCCTATTATGAGTTGCTGTAGTAAGCTCGTCTATATTCTTAACACTAATGTTCCTAAATGTGCTTAAATTGGTAACATATGATATCTTGTGTATTTGTTACACCTTTTACATGTTGCAGCTAGCGTTGTTAAGGAAGATAGCAAAACGAAAGAGTGATCTTTGCCTCTATGCTGATGAGCTTGGTAAAGGTTTAGTTGGTGAATTGGACTACACAAGAGAAGCAGCAAATGCTACTGAATTTATGGTACTCGAGGGTTGAACATGCTGAGTAATTTTATGTTTTTCAAAACTGCCCCATGTGATGATTTTGTGGCTTTATGGGCAGGAAGTTCATTCACAGTATTCATTTATGTTGGTCCCAAAGGTGTTTATGAAATTAACCAGCAAGAGAGTTCTCACTATGGAGTGGCTAAACGGTAAAAATCCGAATGAGTTGCTTGTTCAATCCAAGGAACTTGTCCAGGAGAATGGTCAGTACTTGGAAAGGCAAACATTGGACACAAAAGTGCAACTTTTAGACCTGGTATGCACTAACAAGTAGTTCTTGCATACTAATTGTTACTTGTCGACTGACTGGCCTTTTTTAACATGTGAAAAAAAGAACTTTTAATTGCTTAACCGTGTTTTTTTCCACAAAGCATAGGCCTTGGGCATTCTTTTTCTAGACTGTTAACTTTCTGAATTTCATTCATTAACTAACTCTAGTATTAGGGACCACTGGAAGCTTGAATTTGTCTCCATTTGTCTTCTTGGAACCTTTCTACTGTTCTCACACATTGTATCTATTTTTTTAGCTAGCATCCAAACTCAGTGGGAACTTGGACTTGATTATGTCATGAACTTGTCTTAGAATGACATAGATACCTGCCTGAGGTCATTCTCAAATTGCTTTTAGTGATCTTTTTATGCACACCCAAGGGCTCTTGACTAGCCTATAGAGGCCAATTTAGTAAGTAGCTCTTGGAGGGCTTGCATGAGTTGGTTACAAGAATAGTTTGTTAGAGCCAATGATTGCAATCTTGTACCAGGATATAGTATGGGTCCCTGGCTGGACTGGTATATACCAGCCGGTACTTGTGTACCGAAGACTTGAAGAGAAAGAAGAAGAGGAAGGAAGAGGTGGTGGTGAAGGAAGAGAAGGAGGAAGAAGGAGAAAGAGGAAGAGGAAGGAAGAAGAGGAAGTGCTGGAGGAAAAGGTGGAGGACGCAGAGGAGGAAGGAGGAAGAGGAGGCAGTGGAAGAAGAGGAGGAAGAGGAAGGAAAAAGAGAAGGTGGTGGATGAAGAGGAGGAAGGAGGAAGGAGGAACGAAGAGGTGGAAGAGGAGATAGTGGAGGAGGAAGAGGAAAGAAGAAGACAGGGCAGTGGAGGAAGAGCAGGAGTAGGAGGAGGAAGAGGAGTCAGAGGAGAAGTAGAGGAGCATTTCTGATCGACGATGGATGACAATGGGTGATTGCCTCCACTGGGCGGTGGGGACGTAGGTTGTGGTGGACGACAGTGGGCAAGTTCCTTGCACGCAAGGAGGTAGGGTTTAGGTTTTTCTCTTTTTTTCTTTAATACAGACTAGAGCAGACCACCTGAGATGGGTCATTCGCATACGGTTCACACTTGGACCAATTTACCAGTGGCGACGTACCAGTCTGGGCAAAAAGAAGTTTCCTGGTTAGATCATTATTGAGATCAAGATGTATTAGCCATGAGAGGATTGGGATTGATGGATTTTCTGGATTGGATTGAGGGATCATGATTGATCAAGTAAATAATCTAACAATAAAATTGAAAATCACAATAATAGCATCGTATTATGCAAATTAAAAGTTAACTATAGTTTAACTTAATCATAAAAAACACAGAAATAACATAGCATTGGCAGTCACTAGTTTAATTGGTCAACCTGGGAACAACTCTTTTGTTGGTGTTGCTTTGTTGATGAAAAGCATCTATACTATCAAATGACTCGGTGGTTTTTACCTCGGTAAAAGAAAGTGGGGACAAAGGTCATAAAGTGTTAAAATTAAATCCACTTGTGTGCTGTTATAATGACATGCACATTGGGGTTATGGAGTGATTAAAGGAAGGAGCTAGGGGGACTTGATATCATGGTTTGCCTTACCGGTCCGTATCGGTGTACCGACCAGTTGTCGGTATAGTACGTACCAAGCTGTACTGAGTCGTACTGAGCATACCAACACATGGTATATGGGGGTGTTCCGATGTACTGCGCATACCGGTCCCCTGTCAGACTGGTATGTATCGCCTATACCGAGCTGTCACGAAGTTAGCTGGTTTTGCCTAAGTCGTGCGGCACCCTTGCGTGTCCGTTCGCAAAGGTCATCCTCCCCGAAATCTCTTATGGTTTTTTAGGACCTATAAAAGAGAAAACGGATTAGAGAAAACATTTCACTCAGGATTCATAAGCAACCATTTCAGCAAACACTTTATAGCCAATGTAAATTACAACCATAGATTTCACAAGCTTTAAACGGTCGCACAACAAAGGGTCCAAAATGGTCCATTACAGATCGAGATCTCCACAAGTGCGCACATGACACAACCTTTGTTTGCAAGTCTAATACAACCACCAAAACCAACCAAAATGGTACTGCTAAGCCTACTGTTAGCCCTTTACATGCTATGCAAAACATGAACAAAATCGAAAGACACAGACATACATGAGTATTACATCAAACATCCCGTTTACAATTTTGTCCGTGACAGAGCGGTATGCCACGGTATGACGAATCTTGATTGATATATTGGTGTAATAATTGGGACCTTAAGACAAGCTATTGGGAGTATTTTTCTTTTAACAAAAGTTTTCAATTGTGTTAAAAGGTTTTGTTAGATCTTAAAGTTTGATTGGAGTACCTTGACAATTAATTTATTGATTAGAAATAGGTAAGCAGACAAAAAGAAAGGGAAAGAAGATTGCAGGTAATAAGCAATGTTTCAAATACTAGTCAAGCTGTTCCATACAGACTGTATTTACTGCTCCATACGAAGAATCAAGTTTGCACTATATAGCTCAATACTATTTGGTATAAAATTGTATATAATTTTTTTCAGCAATTTGGATGGTACAAGTTAATATACTGCTTATTATACTGATATCATATTGATCTAACAAAGGTGTCAGAACGAATATTAAACCGAAATTCAAAGTTGTGATATCAAGTTATGCTCTAGTTTCAGATGGATCCAAGGTTAACTGGTAACCAGTCTGGAATTGTGCTGTAGTTTCCAAGTTAAACCTTGTAGGCAAGGAATGCAATTTCATCCTGATCAATATGTAATGACCGGTATTGTACCTACCAACAAGTGTTTACTGGTCTGAGCATGACCCAATATGTGAACCACCCAGTTCATGTGCGATACAAGGCTTATGAACTGGGATTACTGCCTGGTCTAGAGCCATTAACCTAAAATCCATATCTCCCTCCCCCATTGCTTCTTGCAACCTGCGCCACATGCTGGTGGTACTCCTCTTCCCCTCCTCATCCTCCTCTGCTACACCGACTTCTCCTCCTCTTCTTCTCCATGGCCTCCTCAACTCCTCCTCTGCTGTTTCCTCTCATCCTATTCTTCTTCTTCTTCTTAGTTCCCTCCTCTTCTCTTCTACCTCCCCCCTTTCTTTGTACTGCAGACGTTCTAGTGTACCATGTATTGGTACACCAAAATGGACTTGACCCATATTGGTCCCATGGATTGGCATGGGTTCGGTATTCGAAATTGAAGACCTTTCTTGTAAGTATGGTTACTTGCAGTAAACTATAATAATTAATTAGAAATATGCAGCTTTGACATTCTCTTGTATGAAACTTTAAATACTTAAGGTAAGTAAGAAATAGTATCTTATTTATTTAACTCTCCTATGGTGCTTGTGGGTTCATATTTCCTGCTTTTACATGGTATCGGATCATGTAAGACACATCTCAGAATGAAAAGGCTATTTAGTAGGGTGAATTATCTCTGAAAATACTATGTAAACCTTGTAGGAATGATTAATTGCAGTAAATTGTAGTATTTGATAGAAATATGCAGCTTTGACATCCTGCTATAAGAAACTTTTGGTAATTAAGTAGGAAATGTTCTTTTATTCATTTAACCCTTCTTATATGCTTGTAAATTTTGTTCAGATTTCCTGTATTTAAATGTTATAGGATCTCATGAGCAAAGTTCGCCATATTGTAGCTTACCGTTCGGTACGGGCAGTACATATTGATTCGATAAGGGACTAGTATGGGTAATATCTACCGGTATGTCGATATGCCTCATCGTTCCATGTGTTAGTATATCGGTATGGTTCGATACGTACCATACCGATAGCCAATCTGTACATCGTTACGGACCGGTAAGGCAAACCATGCTCATGAGGCTAAACTAGACCGAAAAGGCTATTTAGTTGGGTAAATCATCCCTGAAATGCCTGTAAAAAATCTGAGACTTTGGCCAAGTTTTAATGTATTGACCAAAATGACATGAAATGAATGGTATATATGGGTTCTCCAGCTGATCAGTACATGGGCCAGCTTGTTTTGGATAGTACGCTGAAATATGGTCTGGTATCCGTCGATTCGGGTTATGTATTGGCCATTACAGTCAACTCTTATCCTGATATCGATTGATACTGGTTGGTACCCATCATAATTTGATCATTGCCAACCCAAATCAGGTCTAGTTTGACCCGAATGGTCAAATTGACAATTGGGCTTCTTTTGGGGCTGTCAATCTCCCTCCCTCCCCCTCTTTCACTCGCTCTCACTCACTTCCTCATTCTTACCCTTTTTCATACTCTCACTTGTGATTAAAGTTCTTAATCGAATGATTTACCTCCTTGGATGGAGGCCTGTGCGACAAAGTGGTTCCTCTACGGGTTCGAAAAGATAAATTCAAATTTTCCTTTTTATAACCTAGAATTTTTATTCATTTATGGCTTATATACATCTTACACTTTTCTTATATAAATATAATTTTTATACCAATAAATTAAGTCAAAAAATCTAGAAAATGATTTTTTAAAATTTATGATCATATTTTAGCCTTTTCCCAAAAACCAATATGTACCGACATACCAGCACAATATGTCAGTACTGGTATGTACCGATTTGCCCATGGACCGATACCACTGATCGACGCACCAAGACAGTCCTTGATGTGGGCTACACTTATGTCCCCCACACATTAGGCTTGTGAGGGTAATTTTTTCGTCCTAAATAGCTGTGCTTAGATCAGAAAAAGATGACTATTTTTCTTGTTGATATATATTTTGCTAATATATATTTTTTCGCCACACGTTAGGCAAGTACACACTAATGCAAGTGTGGCTTTGAGTTGCTCGCCTGGTCAAAATATCTTTGTTCTAGTTAATGTGTGATAGAATAGCATTTCTGTTGCTTTATTCTTTGTTATAGAACATGTAAATTCTATTTACTTTATATCAAGATGTTCAATTAAGAGATGGACTTTTGCTTTACCATTTATTTTGTCGGTATATGTATGTTTAAACTGTAGGTCAAGAAAGGCGTGGATGCAACATTAATTCAACTTCTTGACACAGGCCTATTGCATGCTGACCCACATCCAGGGAATTTGTGTTACACACCTGACGGGCATATTGGGTATGTCAAAATTAGTTTCTATTATGAGACAAATAATTGATTGTTTCAATTCTTATCAGCAGTACTCATATTTGCTGTCTACAGGCAAGGTAGTTCGTCTCAGAAAGACTTAGCTGTTTCTCTGCTTTTATCTGAGTTCTTTTGCTTATTTTCTTTGCTTAACATGCGTATGACCTTTCTAGGTTTCTTGATTTTGGTTTGCTTTGCCGGATGGAGAAGAAACATCAGCTTGCTATGCTTGCCTCCATAGTTCACATATCTAATGGAGACTGGAATGCACTTGTCTATGATTTGATGGAAATGGATATTGTAAGGCCAGAAACCAACCTTCGTCGTGTAACAATGGTACGCCATTAATGACCCACAATTCCTTTTCTGATGTTATATATAAAACATTTTAAAAATGTGCTAAAAGGAGACATGTATGTCATACAATAATTCTCTTCATAATGTAATTGATGTTGCACAAGAGGGATAGTATTTAAAGAGAAAGGAAAACATTTGGCGGTGATCATTTTATTTAAGCTGCAGATGTGAGGAGGAAAGGAGATCCCTAAATAACAGATGTTGCTCTATATCGTATTCTTAAGGTTCATTCTTTCCATGTGGAAAAAATGCCACTTATGCAACATGAGTAATTTTCCATCGAGCAATTGGCAGCTCGACTTAAGCTACTGAAGGTTACTTGCTTCCAGGGAGAAAGACTTAGTAATGACAATGACAATTGATGGTGCTTCATACAATTCTCACTTGTAATCACATCAGCTGATAATTTATGGGCTGCAGGAGATTTTGTCTGCCAACTACACTACCTTTTTCATAGTAAACTTGGATGTATTTTATCTCTTATAATTGAATTAATATTCAGGACTTGGAAGAGGCCTTAGGTGAGGTAGTCTTCGTCAATGGAATTCCTGACATCAAGTTTAGTCGAGTAAGTAGCTTATTATTATTTTTTCTTTCATATTGTCTGATGGAATTGGGGTTTTTATCATCTTTTAACTTGATTATTCAATGATGAACTTTAGTTGATTGCTGCTATTTTATCTGTAAGGATTGTGACCATTCTTTTGTACTATCATATTAACCTAGGTTCCACAAACACACTTGAAGACACTGACTTCCAATCTAAGAGCATAAGGGGACTAAATTAATGCTCAGTTGTACATTCTTGTACTTCAGCTGGGAGGAGTGCATACCCACCATTGTTGTTAACATGCAAGCCATCTGTTTAGTGAAATCAGCTGATCAGGCAACAAAGGACCTCCAACAATTAGCGGAAGATTGACAATCAAAAGTCATTTAGTAAATGAAAACTTGGTAGATATAATTTGGTCCATTGACATAGTCTCGATCAGCTTTAATGTGAGCTGGAAGAAGTCAAGTAGATAAAAGGTGACATGGAAAGAATAATTTTATTCTAGGCGCACAAGTGACAACCACCATATGCATTATCAAATTTCCAATTAAATGGATCTACTTTTGGCATGTTTATGAGTTGTGTGTGCTATTTTACCTTGAATGGTTTTGAATTCCAATTTTACCATCATGGTACAAAAACTATAATTTGTGGAGGTTTTAAATAGTGATCCGGTATCTGTTTCAGTAACTTATTGGATCGCTACAGTACTAGTATATTAGGCAATATACTGACTGAACTATATTGTTCCTGTATCATTGAATAAAATAATAAAAGAATTGTATATGTACTGGTATTGGCATCGATAATTTTCGATCAACATGTAGTCCAATCAATATTTGAAACTTTTGAACTTTATGCCAGTCTAAGGATGCGCTGATTATGTAGTAGTTCAGTCAATATTTGAAACTTTAGACTTTATACCAATCTAGGGAAGTGTCCTTTATGCGATAGAGTGGGGGGCTAGCCAACTCAGTTGAAAGGAAAGGGCTCTCTTCTTTCAGATGAATATGCCTTTCCATACTATCGGGTTCTGGTGGCAGTATCGACCCTCTTCGTGCCATGTTAGCTAGCTAATCAGTTTGACATGTTGCTGACACATGAGATATTCTTGTGGATATTAGATCATTGGTTCTTTGGGACTGAGGCCAGCTAGATGCCCAAAATTTGAAATGTTATTAAGTGCATAGATGACCACTTCTAATTACACAGGTGTATTATCATGCCGTATATGCTCATGTGGTTGATAATCATAGGTTCTGCTATGGCACAGTGGCATGATACAGTAGTCATGGTCATGTGAATGCATCTCTATGAGGAAAAATCATAGGAACATCTCACTTAGGACTATTATAGGTAGGTTGATAGATATCATAAGCAAAAGTAATGGTTTTCACAGAAAAAAATGTGTTTTTCTGGTTCAGAGCATAGAGCTCTATCTTTTCTATTAGAAAGGAGGTATGCATCAACTTTATGTTCTACCCTTTGCTTGCCATGGTTCGGAATACCATCCGGATTGGTACATACCGGATAATATTTAGTAGTCCGACACTGAATTGGCATAAGTGTGCTTTACTCCAACTGGATAATACCCCGTGATAAATGTTTTTTTTTCTTTATTTTGCTTCCTTTAGAAGTGATAAGTTTCCTTTACTCCATATACTAGATCTTGCTGGACGTATCCCTTTTTGACATACTACACAGGTATCCTCAAAAGGCACCTAAAACATTTGATTCATCTTCAGTTTTTCAGATTTTTCATTTTTTTTCATGTGAATTAACAGAACTGAATCTTTTAGGTAATTTTAATTGCATAATATATCTGGTAGTCCTAGAAATATCTGTTGCTCTAGGACAATTTATAATTGATTGTACATTGTTAGTCAAAGTGAAATGTATTTTTTGTTAAAAGTTCACTATGGTTAATTAGTCATTTAATGTTGGCAAGTTCTACAAATCTACGGGCCCATTCTTATTATTATTTGGATTTGTGATATGAATAATATACTTATATTTTTCAACTTAAATGCAAATATTTTGACTATTATATGGGCAATTGCCATACCTTTTGCAGGTTCTTGGTAAAATTTGGTCCGTAGCACTCAAATACCAGTTTCGTATGCCACCATACTTTACACTGGTCTTGCGCTCTTTGGCTTCCTTTGAAGGTTAACTTTCCTATTTGAATGTTATTTATGGAATCTTTATTTGGATGTTGCATTCAGATGCATATGTACAAGCACATCCAGATATGTGGGCACTTAATCACTGCCAAATGCATGAACAGAATTTGCTTAGATATCATGCTTTGTTTAGTTTTCCTGAAAGATATTCTATACTCATGCCTGTCATCAGGGTTGGCAGTTGCAGCAGATCGAAATTTTAAGACATTTCAAGCTGCTTACAATTATGTTGCGAGGAAACTTCTATATGATAATTCAGCTGCTACAAGAAAAATATTGTATTCGGTATGTATTTTCACAAAGTTAACTACATTGATGCAACTCTTGAATTTTCTTTATTGCAGATTCAGATACTTGTCAGCATGTGGTGTTATCATAAGCGATAACAAATTTGCCATAACGTGCTCCTGGCTAGTCATGACTGGAACTCTCTATGCCAATAATTTGCTGACATAGATGTGCTAATGGCACATGATGGAACAAATTAAAGAGAGTAATTAAATAAAATGCTCATATTCAGCTAAGGGGTTCAATATAAGATCTATCTTGGAAATCACCTTCCCCCAACCTAAAAGAGTGGCCTGGTTTATGAGGCTCCCACTTATGAAGGTCAAGGTACATAGCGTTATCTTTGATAATGGTTGGGTTGGTTTTGCAACTCAAACTGTGACACTCATGTCACATAGAAGCCAACACATCATGGCACCAAGGATCCACCCTTCCATTTAAAAGAAGAAAGGTAGAAAAAATTAAATTTTGTCGACACAAAAGCTTGGTATCCTAGTCCCTTTTTATGAATCGGGCGGCAGGAAGATTGGCATTGGTGCTGACTGTTGATACCATAGGTTCATGGCATGTGACTCCAAGTATTGTAATCTTGAACTGGACTAATGGGTCTGGTCCATTACAGTGTACTGACACACAATACAGAGTACTAGGGATAATCAACACAAGAGAAGCTTGTACGTAGTCGATCATGTTCTAAATCTTTTGAGTTTTTGACTTTTAGTTCCTTCATGTGGGTCAGTTGTTCTCTTAGTTTGTATTCCTCTGGAAATATAATTTTATGCTTTTATTTTGTTCTCTTCACAATGATCAAATTGATGACTCAAATGTTCTTCCAAGTTGCAATTTCTGGAACTCTCTTCAGTATAGTTTTTATTTTTCTTTAGATTGGTACTTCCGGTTCAAATAAAGTCTTGATATGTGCTACATGCATTATTTTAAAGATTTTATGTAGCTCTTTATATTGCCCAAAACATATGCTTATATCTTTTTTTTTTGTAAAGAAACCCATACTGAAAATTAATTGAGTTCCACTTATCGTCATAATTATGCAATATAATAGAAATTATAAATAAATATTTAAGTACTATAAATGCTAGTGGTACGATGAGAGATAGAGGAAGATCTAAAACCTTAATAGAGATTATAAATAAAGATTGAAGTACTCTGAAATTAACTAAATATATGACTTTTTAAAGATCTCAATGACGACAAAAGATCTATGTAGCCAACCCCAAATAGTTGGGATTTACAACTTTGTTGTTGTTGTTGTATAATTATGCATTGTAATAACTGTAAGAGATATATACATTTACAATGGTGTTACCTAATATACTACATTTGATAGTCTTAATTTTAGATGGGGTTAATCTTTTACACTTACTTTTTAGGTTGTCTTCAACAAAAGGAGGGAGTTGCAATGGCAGAGGATTTTGCTTTTTCTTAGGCTGGATAATGTGAGGTAATATATGATTACTCTTATTCCTCTACTAAAATGATCCTTTTTGGTACTAATTCTTTTAAATAAAGCAGCAGGAATATGGCAATGACTTGTTTTTAGTTTCCCGCCAGTTTGAGGAATATCCTTGTATTTTGATAATACATGCCTGCCCAAAAAATGAATGATGCTTCATTTTCTTACTTTCAAAGAAAAGGATAGGAACATTTTGATGTTTTATACCTATAGTAATCAAGATTCTCCACTTTTCACTTCTATAAAAATGATTGGCTGCCTTTGGCAGTGGTATGACTGTAGAGGAAAGGTGACTTGTATTGACAATGAGAGTCTTAGGTGTGTTAGTGTGTTCAGTGTTGGCTTATCTCATTCTAATAAGTTATCTGATGTGTAAATCAAATTCAAATGATCTAAATGCATAAATCAGCCAACCCATGGTACTTATAGAGGGCATTTTGGTTACTTTACTGCAATCAAAGTAAATATGATAGAAAACACATCAAACAGCATGTTTCACGAAGACAATCCATGAAAATAAATTTGGTTCCGTTAGGAGTTCATTAGATCAGTATGTAACTGGTGGATGAATACATTTGAGTTGATATGTTGAGTGAATTGTGGGATGAAACAGGATTTTAAAATCTGATTGTATCGATTGAGTGCAGATTAATCATTATCAGTCTGTTGGCTAATCAATACTTGGATCAGGCTGTTTAATGTCACAGTGTGTTTCTTGATTTTTTTTTTTCTTTACAATTTTTTAACATCTTATGTGATGACTGACAGATCTTCCTCCTATGGGCAAAGTGTCAAAGAGGATGTCTTTGAAACTGCAAACCTCATTTTGAGGCTATTATCCTCAAAGGATGGTGCTGTTTTCAGAAGAATTCTAATGATTGCAGTATGTACTTCCAGCTAAACACTTACAGTCTGGCTTAAGCAAGAATTATCTAGTTATCTGACTTTCGATTTTGTACCTCATGTTATACGTTCTATTTACTACTGTTATTAACCTGAAAGGTCAATTCATTAACAAATAATGAAACAACTTGGTCAACAGTCAACTCCCTTATGTGCACGATCGTATTAAAGCCAAGGGGGCATGTATAGGCAAGATTTTAAGATGGAAATAGTTACCTATATGCTACTTATGTGATGTAAGGAGGGATTTTAAATCGAAATAGTTACAAGGTGAGAAACAAACAGTTTTTCTCATGCCTGTGCATGAGCAATCATATGTTGATGTTTTTTTTTATTGAATTAGTATATGAGTAGATTGAGTCGACATTTTACTTTATTTGAATTTTTGGCCATAGTCATTTTTTAGTTGGGTTCCGTTTCCTGTATCAGTAGCCAGGTTGTACCAATTCTATTATAGGGATTAAGATACTAACCTTCATAAGGCCAACAAAAACATATGGACTATAACTATACCAAGTTGAAAGACAATAAAAGTATAAAACTATTATTTATTTTACATGCTATATCAAAATCTTCAGACATCAGAGTGTTTCATCTCTAATAAATGATACAAATAAGGAAGGGGTCAGATTTATCATTGTAGGGGATATACAGAGATATATGGAGCTCATCTGTAGCATCATTTTAATGTCAATTCAGTGAAGGAATATATTCAATGGCTTAATGGTGATAATGATGTTCATCGTATCCCAAATCTGGAGGACAAAATATACTCCTCTGCAGTCTTTTTTTTGGATGAGCCAGCAAATGTAGCTAGCCCAATCACGATGCATGCATGACCTTAGGTCTATATGGAGTGCCTCCCTAAGCTCCTTGGCAGGGCATAGACGGCGATACATGGAGCTCATCTGTAGCATCTTTTTAATGTCAATTCAGTGAAGGAATATATTCAATGGCTCAATGGTGATAATGATGTTCATCGAATCCCAAATCTGGAGGACAAAATATACTCCCCTACAATCTTTTTTTTGGATGAGCCAGCAAAATGTAGCTAGCCCAATCACTCGATGCATACATGACCTTAGGTCTAGTCATTTTCTATTGGATAACATTAGAAGAGGTGAAATAACAAATCTGAATTTCACCAAGCCATAGGAGTTTTCTGTGTGGATCTCTTCATCAATGCATGTACCTGGTGATTATTATAAATGCATGATTTAATTTGCCTTTGTCACTGTCATCCTCACTAGTCAGGGATCACTATTGTCCATTTTTAAGTCTATGTAATGGGTTACATATAGCATCTATAAATGATGCAAATGTGTGTCTATTAGTATCAATCACCAGCAAAACTCCGTAGAATTATATAATTTCATCAATTACAATCTCCACCAGATCTTGAGTTTGACATGATGTCATGATGTATCCATGGACTTTTGAAGATGATCCTACTTTTACTATAGACAGAAGTTATGATGCTCATCTAGTGAAGCCAGACTAACTATTGCATTTAAGGGGCATACCATCTCACTGAATTTTCTGAGACTTGATAAATGTGCAGATTTCTTTGAACTGCTCATCAACATATTTCTCGTCAATATCATATAGAGGACACCTTTGGGACTACATGTGAAGGGATGCAGTTAATGAACCATTTCATAATTGTCTTTCCTATATCCCTCTTTTTCTCTTATGGTCTTTGGTGTAAGAGTGGATCCTAGCCAGTTTGGCATTCTACGGGAAATACCATGATAATGAGATCAAAAAGTTTGAAGTTGGCCTCTTACTGAGAGATCTCAAGAAACCATTGAACCCCGCCCACAAACCCCACCCCCTGCCATGGGGCTAGGCAGGGGCTGATTGCCTCATAGTAGCACTCTTGCCTAATTCACAACTGCCATTGTCAAATAATAGTTCTCCTACCTAGCTAATGAGCATGTTTCTACTAGGCTGCTGCATAATATAAAGTTCACTAAATTGAGATGGATTAACACCACTATGACTGACACGTCTCATGTCTTCTCTGTACATGTTTTTGTGGTTTCAAATTTTGCAGAAGCAATATGTACCCTTGGTCGGGCTTGAATCAGCACAAGGAATAGGGCTTTCACACAGTCTGATTCAGAAAACAAGTTATTACTCGTTAACTTGTCAGCTTATCACCTGGTTCAATTTTATTTTAGGTTAACAGGCCTGATAGATTAGGGTTTAAAATTTTAGTTTCTTGACCGGTCTAAATGCATGGCTCTTTGAGGCAGTGAGCTCCGCATGTTTGCATACTGGTTGCCTGGATAAAGTGGTTTACTAGTAGGGACAGATGTCCCTTGTGCAACCTATCTTTTTCTCATCTCCATGTGTGTCCCCTGTGACCAAGAAAGCAGACAATGAGCAGCTATCTAAAGATAGACAAGTAAGACAAAAGATAAATTATATTATAATGAAGTCTATTTGGCATCATGAAATCAATAAAGTGGCCATGAGGTGGGAATTTTAGAATGTAAGGAACAGTAAGACTGTAAGAGAACTCATTTTGTGCTTCATTATGTGGAGAACATCATTGTTGAGCTAAAGAAATATTGGTCAAATGCACAAGTGATGCCCACAACTATTTTATCAGTAGGAATTGCTCTGAACTTTAAATTTCTCATGTCCAGGAGTCTGATTATTTATCAAATTCATGCCGATGCTACTTTTTGTAAATTTTCAACTTGTAATGCACTCTAAAGTGCCTGTGCTAATTTGTTGGCCTTGATGTGTTGTTGCCAAAGTTAAACAGATTTTCCAATGGCATTATATTAACACACTATGTACTGCATTGAACAGGATTCGACTTCCTTGGCTCGAGCATTTATTTCTAAAGAAGCAATTATCTTCCGTAAAAATTTGAGTGCTGCTCTTGCTGATGTTTTCTTCCAATGGATGTTGAAAGCTATTAGAGGAAATGGAGCAGTAGGCCAATGTGATCAGCAATACGACGAGCAAACTTTTGTAGCTAGCAAACAGAAAGAGACGATGCTAGGCCTGTCATCTGTGCTTTCTGTGCCATTATTACAAGCTGCCGTAGTAGACCGAAGGCTAAAAGTAATATATTACAAGAAGCTGAATGATGTAAGACGAGATCCCATATTGATGTTGAAGGTGTGTTGGAGTTTCTCAACAATCTTTATGACAGCTGCAGCACTTGCATTGAATAGTTTTCTAGTTTACTTGTCAGAATCATATGTAACATCTTTTGTACCAAGGCGATTTGCCACAGGGGTGTCATAAGCTACTAGGATAATGGAAATGATCAACTATTGCTTATTTTTGTACAGAGAGCGCTGTAAATAGTCCGGTTATCTCTATTTTGTACACACATGACAAATTGTAGAAATGCCAAGAAATTGAAATAGTCAATGCGAAAAAGGATACTGACATTTTACCAATTTTTTCATGATGCTATTGACCTGGTTTAGCCCAACTGACTGGTAGTATCCTCTTAGGTTAGCTTGTTTGCTCAAGTTTAATTACTGTCCTCCAGCATTTACAAAAAAAAAATTGCAAGTTCTAGACATTATCATGTCATTTGTGGTCAAATATTAGTATTCTTTTATCAGACAATTCCAGAAAGCAAAAATTTTGATTAGGCAATGCTTGATCTGTCTGATATCCCTGAGAAAGGCAACCAATGAGGATCTGATGGCTGAGGGCTCTGACCACCTCCGTAAAGCTTGATTCCCCTATTCAGGCCTCTCTCATCTTCAGAAGTTCTTGCTAGCCAATGTTGCAGCCTCCTTGCCTGATGTCTGCCGATGAAGATCCTCTGCTGGAATCTCAAAGGTTCCATCACTAACTCTAATCATCTCTCATCATTTTGATATATGTATTTTTGGTTAGAATTGCATAACTGTAAGCACCAATTTGCTCTGTTCATCCTCTGGCTTGCTAGATCTTGGCATGCATTTGCGGTTCTAGACTTTGGGCACGGACAGAGTCATCATCGCTTTAGCAAGCTTCAAATTTAACCAGAGAATTGAACTTTCCAGGTCTTGCATAAGGTCGTCACTGAGTCAGGTAAGCATCCTTAGGCTCTTATTTGTTGTTTCTGCTAGTGTGTTTCCAAAGAATTTATCTTTCCAGTTCTTGCATAATAGTCTTAGTATTGCGAACAAGTGAACCTTATTTTGTTGAGCTAGATAAACATATGCACTCAAGCTAATTACATATTATCCTCTATTTAGTTATATTTAGTATTTCGATTTTTATCCTTTCAAAAATTATATTAAGATCTTTATGTTTATGAAAGTAAAATATTAAGATTTTATAAGATTAAAAAAAAATTGTTGAAGCAATTGAACTAAATATTTTATTTTTGTAAGTATAAAAATATCAATATAAGTTTTAAAAATATAAAATTAAGATGTTAAAAATAATTAATTATAAAAGTTAATCTATAATTAGCCTCATCGGTTAGTTCTAAAGACTAACCATTTAGGATTAGTTATTAAAACCAGACCAAACCAGATTCACCGGCCTGTTCGAAAACCGGAGAGCAGGTTTTCACATGAATTACCAAGGATTTCACATGAATGAGATTATTGTAACTCATTATTCGTCAAATCACATAAAATAAACCCGGTTCGGTTACGGATAAACCGGAGTGGATCGAACGCACTCCACGGTTCTACGGTCTATCCTTTAATCGAAGTGCGGGCTTCGGGTGCGCGCAGGCAACACGGCCTTCTCGTGCTTTGATGCGAAGCCAAATCCCACGCACCGAAATCGTCCTCTCCCTCCGCCGTGGCTTTCGCACCCAAACCCACACCGCCGTCAAAACACTCCATGCTCACCTGTTGCGGACCCACCGCCTCCCCCACTCCGACGTCGACCGCAAACTCCTCCTCCTCCTCCGTGACCCCCGCGACGTCTCCCGGTGGAATTCCCTACTCGCCACCCTCGCCCGCCACGGCTCCCACTCCCTGGTGCTGCGTAACTTCGCCCTCGTGAACAGGCTCGGCCTCCCTTCCGACTCCTACTCCTTTTGCACCGTTCTCACCGTCGCCTCCTCTCTGAAAGCCGCAGGCCTCGGCCGGCAGATCCATGCATGCGCTTTGAGGTCGGGCTGGATCTGTAGCATCTTCGTCTGCGGTGCCCTGATCGACTGCTACGCCAGATCACTTGCCGTCGAAGATGCCTCCCAGTTGTTCGATGAAATGGCTGTTAGGAACACGGTTTGTGTCAACTCGCTGCTTGGTGGATATGTAGAAAGCCGGCTTTGGACAGAGGGCTTGCATCTCTTCCGAAGAATGCGTGAGCTCGAATTGGAGCCCGACGGCTTCACGCTTTCTGCCATTTTGAGGATTTGCGCTGAGGCACCAGCCATTTCGTTGGGCTTGCAAGTGCATGCTCATCTTTTACGCAGGATCAGCATCATCAATGAGGATGTATTCACGTTGAGTTCTTTGCTGGAGATGTATGGAAAATGTGGCCTCGTGGATAATGCTCGCTTGGTGTTTGAATTGGCTGGGCAGGCAAAGAGGAGGGATGTCGTGTTATGGACATCCATGCTCAATGCATATGGCCGGAATGGGCAGTTTGCTGAGGTGGTAGAAACATATGAAATCATGCTGACAGAAGGGATAAAACCAGATGAGATTGCTCTGTTGGCTGTTATCGCAGCTTGTAATCACTCAGGTGATGTGATCAAGGGGCTCCATTACTTTGAATCAATGTATAGGGTTCACAATCTGGTTCCCGGACCAGAGCATTATGGCTGTGTGGTCGACATGCTTTGCAGAGTAGGGAATTTGAAGATGGCATGGAAGTTTACCAATGAGATGATACTTGAAACAGAGGATGATGGTGATAGTAATATGGGTGTTAGTGTTTGGGGTGCTTTGCTTAGTGCTTGTCGGGATTCCAGTAATGTTGAGATAGGGAAGTTTGCTGCTAAAAGGGCTCTTGAGTTGGATCCAAACAATTCAGGGGTTTATGTCGAATGGTCTAACTTGTGTGCTCGTGTTGGTTTGTGGAATGAGAGTGGTGAACTTAGACAGTTAATGAAGGTGAAGGGATTGAGGAAGGATACAGGATGCAGTAGGTTGGAGTTCTTGAACAGATGAGCTGATGAAACAAAGTTCAAACTTGTTTCTGGTACATGTTAAAATCGAAAAGATAGTAAATAGCAGGATGAGTTGCATGAACCAATCAACTCAGCGGCAACATTGAGAACATTAGTATCTTTAAGTTGATTATATGGAAGTGAGGTCCTGATGATAGTTGGATGGTTACTACCAAGAGAAAAGATGCAGATATGGAAGTGAAATCCAGTAATTTTTCTCTGTTTGTCTTCTGCATGGGGTTAGTTTCCCCTTGAGAAAAAATAGAAGAAGGTTATTCTGGTGTACAACATAAGAAGCCCTCGGAGTTGGACAGAGCATCTATGGTTTTGCAAGGAAAGAAAAGCTCTAAGGAAAGACAAATGCTATTTGACTATTTATAGAGGTAAGGCTTCACACTTTAATTGTATGCAAACCTTTATCAGATTCACTCTTTTAGTCTTTGCGGATAATTTTTTTTATATCAAGAAATTATGGTATAAGTTTCCACTTGCAGAGAGAACTATTCTTGAGCAAAGATTTGGATGATTACTCTTCAATGCTGTGGAATCTCTGTTAAGAGCAATAACAAATTGGGGAAGCCAATTCTTCATTTGGGTCAGACATTGTGAGTACAGTTGTGCCTTTTCTTGTGTGTGGAAGGATCAATTTGATTTCATATATTGCATAAACCTAGCAAAAATAGTGTACTTATTAGTTTTGGAGTATCATGATCAGCAAGGATAATATCAATTTTATGTGACTCGGAAAAAGTTTGATAAAAAATTTTAAGCATGTTAAGCAAGTACGCATTCAAAATTGAACAAAATGAAGAAAACTGCAAAAAAAACCATAGTATATGGCTTTGGTACAATTGATCTTCCAATTAGTAGTTTGATGTATATATAATATGTCTCGAGTTTTTGTAAGTCTTTGTTGAGATATCCGAGTTGATCAGTGTATATAACATTTCGATTCAATTTCAAATCAATTATAAAAACAAAAAAAAACCTAAATATTTGTACAAACGATAAGTTTATCCCTTTCGATGATTTAATAAATAGTTTAAAAGGAGAAAGATTTTGAGAAAAATAAAAAAATAAAATAGGCAATTCCCGAACTAAAATCGGAACCGCATAAGTCTGATTTGATTTCGATTTTAAATTCGATAAAATCAAAACCGCTTGGAACGGGGCTGCGTGCCACCACCTGAAGCAGCTAGCCACCATGGACACTACGTACAGAGAAGAACGATGTCGTCTGAGATGAGTTTAAATGAAATAATACCGTGCAAACGAAACCTAATAAATTAAATGAAATAGTAGGCTCTCAATTCCGTGCAAACGACTGACTGTCGCAATCTCCCCTGAGATGAGTTTAATATTAATTACTGTATTTATTATATGTATTTCACTATATTTAGAGACTTCGATTATATACGTATATTTACCTTTTCTTTTAACAAAACTAGAAAAAGCAATCTTTTTTGCATTAGTTAAAAGAATGATTCATTTGGGCGTGCTGTCCGAATGCTTCATAATTCTTTAAAATGTTTGCCTAAAACCGGGGTTACCTATAGTTAGACTTCTTTAGCGTTTTAATTTCTAGGCTTAAAAAATTATATTAACGTAAAGTAAAATATTTAACCATATTTAGCATAACCATTGGCTTTACCGATGGAAGATACAATACGTGACAACACATGCATGAATGATATAAAAATGATGGACAAAAATATAATTTCAAAGATGATGACAGATGGTGCCACCGTGGGTGATTGTTGTGGTGGCAGCCAATGACAATGACATAATGGTCGACCTTATCGATGTCGATCTAAACATTGATTATGAGTAGGAAGAGGAGACAAAATGATGAGACACTTGCATCGATGCCCAAGGAGGAAGAGGAGAGAGGTGAGGCATTTGCATCGACGTCGCATCGCTCTACCTCCTCTAGTGTTGATCTGCATCTGCGTCGGTGCTGGATGAGAAAAAGGAGTCATCTACATTGCCAATGATGAGGAGGAAGAAGAGGAGGCAGGGGAGGTAGAGCGGTGCAACGCCGGAGGAGGAAGAGATGATAGGTGAGGCATCTACATCAGCGCCGCATCGCTCTACCTCCTCTAGTGTCGCTCTGCATCTGCATCAATGTCGAAGGAGGAAGAAGAAGCAGGTGAGGTATCTGCATCACCGACGACGAAGGGAGGAGGATGAGGAGATAGGTGAGGCAGAGCAGTGCGACGCCAGAGGAGGAAGAGGAGGCAAGTGAGGCGTCTATGTCACCGATGATGAGGAGGGAGGAGGAAGAAGAGGCAGAGCAGTAATACGCCAAAGGAGAAAGACGAGGTAGGTCAGGCATCTTTGTTATTAACAATGAGAAGGGAGGAGGAAGAGGAGGCAGGTGAGGCATATGCGTCGTCGATGATGAGGAGGGAGGAGGAAGAGGAGACAGATGAGGCAGAGCAGTGTGATGCCATAGGAGGTAGGTGAGGCATCTACGTAGATGACGATGAGAGAGGAGGAAGAGGAGGCAAAGCGATGTGGTGCCAGAGGAAAAAGAGAAGGTAGAGCGATGTGATGCCAATGGAGATGCCTCGCCTGCCTCCTCTTCGTACTCCATCTTCGTCGTCGATGACAAAGATGCCTCACTTGTCCCATCTTCATCCTCCCTCCTTGTCATCGACAACATAGATGCCTCACCAGCCTCTTCTTCCTCCTCCCTTCTCATTGTTAATAACAAAGATGCCTCACCTACCTCGTCTTTCTCCTTTGGCGTATTACTGCTCTGCCTCTTCCTCCTCCTACCGGTGCCGACACAGATCTAGAGTGATACTAGAGGAGGAAGAGGATGCAAAGCAATATGGTGTGGCATCGATGCAAATACCTCACTTGCCTCCTCTTCCTCCTCCCTACTCATCATAAACAACACAAATGTTTTTTCCTCCTCCGACGTTAACACAGATGCAGAGCAACGCCAAAGGAGGTAGAGCGGTACGGTACCGATGCAGATGCCTCACCTCGCTCCTCTTCCTCCTTCGACACCAACTCAGATGTCTCACTACTTTACCTTCTCTTCCTCTTCGTCATCGATGTTCGAATTTACATCAGCAAGATTGATCGTCGCATCGTTGTCGTCAACCACCACCACAATAGTCACCCACAACATCACTATCCGCCACCACTATTGAAATTACATTTTTTTTTCTCATTGTTTTCATACCATTCATACACGTGTTGTCACTATCTTCCATCGGTAAAACCGACGATGTTAAGATAAATGAGATTAAATATTTTATTTTTATAACTATAAAAATTTTAATATAATATTTTTAAATCTAAAGATCAAAATAAAAAAAAATCTAACAGCAGAGGTTAATCCATAATTAACCTCATAAAACTTGATCACTAAGCAATGCAAACTGTTGTTCCTCCTATAAATACCACCGCTATAATGGTAAAAGTATCTGTTGTCTCCTAGATCAATCTCCATTCCTCTGCTTCTATGATCCGTATAAGTTGTAAAACTTGTGGGTAAAAACTCAAATGTCCTTTTCGTTCTCTTTTCTTTTCCTCATTCTTGTTTTCTGAAAGTATTTCTTAGCTATAAATCCTTCGCTTTGAATAATCTGCATGAAATTTTCAGTCTCCCGAGTTGTTTAATACCTTTGGAACTCACGAACAGCTAAAGAAGCCTTTTACAAACGACCACCATAACTATGATTACACCTAACCAATATATAATGTATAGGAAGCCATCTCAGTATAATCTCAAAAGTTCCCCAGATCAGTTATGTTGTTCCTCTCGACATTTTATGCCAGAGATGACAAAAGCCTGGAAGCTAATGGATGAAGTCAATCGCCAAGCAGCTCGATCTACCAGCATAGCAGCTTAAGCTTTTGAAGCACAAGAATTTGAATATAGCGAAAAATATATATGGTACCTCGTGGACTTGCCTTATCCTACAGCTTCTGGAAAATGGTGCAAGATAGTGAACACAGAAATAATGCAGTATTATCGTGGCATGCGATTTAGACCTAGATCTCCCGTAAGACAGGCCAACCATTTTTCACAATTTCATCGATCTTCGCATCAATCTTTCTTTGTATAATTGTGGGGCAAAGCTCAGCAGCATAACCATTCAACTTTGCAGCTAGGCTTGATGTCATGAGTTCCTCATCTGGCATATTCCCAATCAGCTGCAGGAGAAACCGATTACGCTTCAGCTCGAATTTCTGCACAAGGTATGGCAGAGTCAATACTGCATTCCAGATAAAGCACTTAGAGAAGACCAAATTGCACACAGGGCAATATGGCCTCGAATGTCGTTAAGGAATGATAAGACTAGGAGCAAATCATTGACAATTAGGTAGTTCCAGTAACAAGTTATAGCGAAGAAGTCATATAAACATTGCTTTCGGTATTAACAACAAGACATCAGAAGGAGAGAATAAAATATGTAGCTTCATTGAGAGATCAAAAGTTGAGCTAGGTTGTTATTGAGAAGACTGAGGCATCAATCCCATCACTTCAAAATATATCATGATGACAACAAATAGAGGATCAACTCTACCAAAAATGTTCAACATGTAAAGGGCAGGAAGTAAAAAATCTTAGGTTGTAGAACATTCTGATGCACCGATCAAGTGGACGGAAAAAAAAGTAGTTTTAGTGTTATCAAATATATTTATTTGATCCATAATATAGAAGAATGGAAACAAGTTGTATGTATTCATCACAATAACACTTGGGTCATGATATTTAGATCATCAATTATATATTTTATAACATATTTCATGTATGATCCTTTTACAAGTTTGCAATGTTAGTTTAATAAACATATACAAACTGTACGACCTTTGGTTTCCAAATGTTTTACAACATCGTAGATCATGTTTCAAAAACCAATCTTTGATTTAGAGACTCCATGATTGACTTTTTAGTGATAAAAGTGTGAGTAGCTTAACTGTGTATATTGATATGTACCTAAATACAAATTTATAATATAGTTTGGCAAATGTATACCCTCCTAAAAGTGTAATTGTGGCAAGCAGGTAAAGGTGGGAAGTCAACTTTTATAATTTTTTTAAAAAAAATATATATTTTTCTCAAAATAGTAAAAAAAACAAAAAACTTTGTAGATGCTATCATAAACTATCAAAAGTAATTTAAAAGACTCAGAAATTTGTTTTCTCAAAAATAGGACATATCATATAGTAATCCATAGGAAGCCCAACAATAACAGGCCATGAAGAGGTCATATGATGAATTTGCCCACATATAACCTTTTTAATCAACCCATGCTAGTTTTACTCTAGAATATGTTGCAAATAGTGCAACATGAACTGAGGAATTTATATCACAGCTTTTTATTTATTTTTTATTTTTTAAATATTTCATTAACTAGTTAAGATGATTAGATTGCATGAATAAGGTTCCAAGAATTCACAATTAAACATAGAAAACTAGATATAAGTTGGTAGGCTTAAATATTAGTTTCCAAGTAAGTGTATATTTGACCAACCAGCTATCAATTAGTGCCTTCACTCAATTGGAGACCAAAGACTTGACTGTCTGGATGGAAAGACTAGATAACAGTGAATCCACAAGATTGGCGAACCCACATACCTGATGTTCAGCTTCAGCAGGATAAAATACTCCCAGTTGCTGGATTTCTGTTGTCACAAGACTACTCCGACTTTTAGCCTGTTCCCTCTCCTTACTTACAGCAGCCAACCTCGCCTCTTGGGTTCGATTTGTGAAGATAATGGATCTGCAGAGACAGCCCAATAACCTTTTCAAGTGCCAAAGTTCAGTAGAAAACTGTCCGGCTTGAGCAAGCAACTACAGATAATATCATTATGAGCACCACCACAAGCATATTTTCACACCAGCTCACAAATCTCATCATACGATTCAAACAATCAGATTGTGTAGTTAAAGTTTTATGTATTTTATTTTAATGCAATGTCATGTAATGGCAATTAGACACCCTAGTACCTCAACTCCTTCAACTATGTATTGTCATCATCCAAATATCATCCTATGGTGTTTCTAAGACCAATATATTGTTCTGTAAATTAGAAAAAAAAAATTCTCCTTTTCTAAATTGAGACGCTAAGAAATTTAATGGTTTATGGTTTCCTAACTAGGCATTTGTACAATTGCTTGGTTTATAGTTTATGGTTTATGGTTTATGGTTTATGGTTTATGGCTTATGGCTTATGGTTATCAATATAGGGTATACAATTGCTTCATGGTTCCCAACTAGGCATCTGTACCCACTGCACCCCCATGTTGAGACAACATGAAACAAGTGTTTATGTGAAATATGGGTCAGATTCAGCCAGAGGTTTGATCAAGCATGACAAATTTCAAGTTTTATTAAAGCAATGATCATGGATATGTTATTCCAAGTTGTCTTAGAATACTAGGATTTACATGAAAACAACGATGACTAGTGGAAGCTAGTGCAATATCAGATTTGTACATTTGACTTTAGCAAAAATGATAGTTAGTGACTACTAAAGTGCTCTAGAGGTACTCAAGAAGATAATAGTATATTGACTACCCCTAAGACCAGCTTTTGGTCTTCTATGGAAGCAATGAATCTCCAAGATAGTGCCAAGTCCACTATAAATTTGCTTCATTCCAACATAATCTTAGGCCTAATAAAATAAAAAATATGACAATGGTATTGGACTTTGATCACTAATAAAACTGAAATGTGACAGATAAATATATATCAATATAATCTATTAACTAATAGAACAATATAGAACCATTTCAGATTACATTTTATATAAATGTTTTATATAACCTTTTATACTAATAGGTTTATTTCCTGATTTGTTCCTCACAAACCGTGACCAACTGTAAACTGAGTGAAGAATGAACTAAAATTTGTTTGATTACCTATACTGATCTCCTACATCAGGTCCTTGGCCAAAAACTTGCCTAGAATCATGACTAGACCAAAAGACGTCCAAAAGCTGCTTGAATTGAATCAACTTGGGATCATACTCAACCTGCAATAACAATATAAGAATTAAAGAATATTTTGAAGCAATCCACAATGCACAATCTAATCTATCAATTAATTTAAAAAGAATATTTGGCTTTATTGCACTACAATAACATATATTTGGTACTAAGCTTGCCTACTAACTTAACAAATTGTCATATAGGAATTTTCATCATCAGATCTTTAGGTTTTGAGCATTTGACAAGAAAAGAACAGGTAGACAAACAACAAAGATTATCACCATTCTGTTGCAAGCAATGAGCCCCATAGTAATAATGCTTATGACTTGGAATGAAGAGGACTAGTAAGAAACAATAACTTATTTATCAAACAATTCATGGAGGCACTATCAAACAATATATACAGATTGATTTGGATAACCTTGACAACTGCTGTATCTTCTTTTTTTCCTGAGAAATCAAGGATAGATTAAGATTGACCTAGATGTATAGGCAACAAATTCTATGAAACAGTAAATAACTTGGGAGCAAAGAAACACAAACCTGACCATATAAGTTGAATACATAACAAATTACATTGATGAAACTTGTCCCAAGTATCTGGATCAGCATCATTAATACTTCATTCATCATGTGTTCCTAACAAGTGCCTCTATGGTTACTGCAAGCTCCACCATATCATTATTAACAATTTTCATCAAACTCAAATTTTCCCTGATTTAAACCTTAGACATAACTGAACATCTTTAACTTATAAAGAATTGTTTCAATAACTGTTGAAAAGGGTTTTGGATTACTTTTTTTTATAGAAATCAAGCATGACAATAGCTTTTTCTTGAGCGCAAATAATCGGGACATGCAAGACCTCTACCTTCTCAGTAATGCTATCTGTGCTTATAGGTCATATCATTCACTATAGACTGGTTTTGGATCACTATATCATTATTAACAATTTTCATCAAACTCAATTTTTCCCTGATTTAAACCTTAGACATAACTGAACATCTTTAACTTATAAAGAATTGTTTCAATAACTGTTGAAAAGGGTTTTGGATTACTTTTTTTATAGAAATCAAGCATGACAATAGCTTTTTCTTGAGCGCAAATAATCGGGACATGCAAGACCTCTACCTTCTCAGTAATGCTATCTGTGCTTATAGGTCATATCATTCACTATAGACTGGTTTTCACCAATCCAACAGCCAACCAATATATAGACTCGGAATCATTTTGCTGGTTCCAGTTCAATACTGCGCCGTACCAGCTGCACAGCCTGATAACCTTAACTACATCAAGGTATCCTGGATGGTAGCTTTAATGCCCAATATAGGTATCCATCTCAAACTCTTCCCTTCTTCCTAACGCCATTCCTTTTCCTTCTCCATAATTTTCTCCATCACAAACTAGTTGGCCACTGTGCACTATGCCAACTACACTAGCACCACCTTCCTCCCTTTGCCACCACCAACTCCTGCTCCACTGCCTTCATGACCTTCCTTGTTGAATGAGGCCTCATAAACTCCTCCTTTTCACCACCTCCTGTGACCTTGACTCCTCAATACATGCCACCACCAGCTGCCCCTGCCAGTTCTCTGTTGTCATGGGCTTCCACTCTGCAACTGACATCTACCTTGCTTCCCGCATCTGCACTTCTGATGCCAACATCACTTGCCCTCACAGTCTATACCAGAAGCTGCCTTTCACCGTCGACGACCTTGGAACCAAAAAACTTGTACCTCTCCTCCTATACTGATCAATACCAAGCCACACTGACATACAATACTGCTCGGCACTGATATTGATATTGATATTGGACCAAGATTTTAAATGTTGCTTATAGATTTTGGCTTCTCTTTATTTTCCAGGCAATCACAAAGGTACAGGAATATGATCCATGTTGTCACAAGAAATAGATACACGATAAAAATAAACTCCTCCTTGATAGTATCCTTGGTCAATTCGAAATGGTGTAAAACTGGACTTTAGTATCAACCAGAAATTGAATCAATCTTTAATAGACAAATTAGTAGCATTCAAAGTTAACACTAGATTACAGAATTAGAAAAATATTTATATTTCACAATTCAGCCAATATGCCATAAATCATAATATGGCCGCATGTCTTTTATTGATAAAAAGTTCACTAGAGTGAAAAGTTTGCATAAAGCCAAATAAGTATATTACAATACTGCATAATTTGTTGGAAGAATCTAACTGGAAATATGTCAGTATTTTTTTGTGACTTAACATTTATAACTAATTTAACTAACATATTTGCTTGATTTTGAAAATTGAAATTAGCATACATAAACTTCTCTCAGCGGCACACAGCACAGAAGAAAGGTGCAAGAGACAACACAAAAACCAAGATGAGAGGCCCTTGTCCTCTCATCTTGGTTTTTGGCAGGTTGGCCCATGGCCTCTTCTAACTTTAGCCACTGCCATCTTTTCACTTAGTTTTCTATTCTTGTATCACTTCATATATCATATATATCTAGCAATCTATCTAAGAGAAATAATCTAGCAAGATCTGTCAGATTTGAAACAAAGTGGTCCACATGGAAAATTAGACGAAATTTAAGCTCTTTTATACTCAAAGAAGCTAATGCCTGATAGGACAAAAAATTGAAAACTACAATGAACAAAAAATATCAACCAAATGATACCAAATGGAGTACAGAGGTCAAAGGGGAAACCTGAGCAAGAAAAGAAGGAAAAAGATAATGGGGAGAAAGCCACTAAGGGCCAATTGACCCTGAAAAGTTATTTTATCCAAAACCCATCTTCATGACATACGATGTCTGCTACATGTCTCAATTGTATTTAGAACAGTACACAAGTGAAAATCACTCCAATACACGGATAGGCATTTTTAAAGTAATGTTGCCCGTAAATCATGATCAAGGTGCCACATGATTGATGGGCATAGTAATATGTAGTGTAATATCATGTCATTTAGATATGTAATATCACAGGTGTGATCATTTTTTTCCTAGGAACAAGGCAATGTCAATACCCTGTGCCACCTACATGGCCCTGTATGGTACCTACTGATATGTCCTACATGTGACTGAAATTCAAATGGTTCAGCAACTTCATCACAAAGCAAGCAATGTGTTCTAAGCATACAACAGACATCTGGAAAGGTAGGTTCAAATCTTAATTCTAGTTGTCATAGATTGATTAGACATATCATATCTTCTTCTAGCCATAATTGCCTAAAATATGGAATACCTTTAGAAGTAGCAACAAATGTTCACAACCAATCTAAGGAACAGCAACATGGTTGAGATTGTTGTCAAAAATCACTATTATTGTCATGTGCTATTATTGCAATTGTTCATGTGCTATTATTAAACAAAAATAAAGAAATGAGAGTTTAACCGAAAAAATAATATAAAATTTGCAAACCGAAAAGATGCCAAAAGTAAATAACGCTGAAATCTTCACCACCATCTTAAACACAACTCATGATCAACAAACTTAACTACATATGCAATCGATACTAAACAATCACATTTCTCTATGCCAATGCGATTTTCTAACAAGTTCGCAGAACAAGAATCTAATAGGGACAAGATCCTCTAAATATATCAGGGAATCGCAATCAAGAGAACAGGAAAAGGGAAGGAGAAAATCGATCAGGTGATTCGATGCACGAAGATAGATAGAAGCAAAGAAGAGAAGACCCACTCGGACACACTCGGCGTGGTCCCCCAAATTACGGTACTCGGGGTTGGTCTTGGATCCAGCGGCGTAGCCGACGGAGGTGCGGACGACGCCGGGAAGACATCCGAAGACGGCCTCGGATCGCCAGAAGCTCCCGAGGGCAAAGACGGCAGTCCTCAGGGGCCGCTGGCTCGTAGGCGTCAGCTCCGGGATCCGATCAGGGAACCGGATGCCTACGGCTCGATTCGCCAAGGAAGCAAAGAAGAGGGCGATAGACCACAGAAGGAAGAGGAGACCGCCTCTGGGAAGCTCCATCTAGATTTCGATTGCGAGCCGTTTCGGGGCGAGAGGAGAGGGGAGAGGGTTCGCGATCTGCGATCCGTCCCTAATTAGTTCGAGCCATTTGAATCGACCCCAAACTTGCTTAACAAACGACCTTCTCCTCCTAAGTACTAATTACGTACCAGTTTAGTAAACTAATGATGATAGCGTCGGTGAGTGATGCCGTTGGATGATTATTTGGATGAAAAGATTAGCGAAGAGAGGTAAGAGTGACTCTGCATCTACGCATCGACTTAGTTGTCGAATGATAAAAGTGATAACAGATAAGATTTTCTCAACTATACGAGGAAATATCTCTACTTTGTTGAGGGAAATCCTCTAATCTGTTGAGGGAGATCCTCCCTCCTAACCTGTATAAATATTAAATAGGACAGAAATATGTGAATACAATCAAGCTTCTTCAGTAATTTCTTCTCTATCTCCTTTGTATCAGAGCCTTGCTATTGATTTCCTCAACGAATGGCGGGCGGTATCTTCCTCGCTTGACGGCGATCGCTGCGTCTTTGCTGCGTCTTCCTCCTTTGCCGTCGCAGCCTCTAAAATCTCAAGGACGCTGCGACATCTTTCGCTGTCGCTTCCCTCTACATTGAGGCTGACGGAGCTCTTCCTCTATACGCCTAATCGTTGTAGATTTCTTGCAGATTTTTCTCCTACTGTAGCTTCCTTGAGCACCGCTGCAGATTTTGCTGTAGCTTCCTCATCCGCTGTAGTTCCGCCGTCTCATCCGCTGCAGTTCCGTCGTCTCATCCGCTGCAGTTCCGCTGCATCATCCGCAGCCGCATCATCCGCAGCAACATCATCCGTAGCAGCATCAGCCGCAGCAGCAACATCGCTGCAGTCTCCTTCTCATCACAGTCTCCTCCTCATCGTTGTAGCCTCCTCATCGCTGCAGCCTCCTCATCGCTGCAGTCTACAGCTTCCTCATCGCTGTAGCTTCCTCATTGCTGCAGCTTTCTCATCGCTTTCCTCCATCTTTAGTAAAAAAACAAAAAAACAAAAAAAAAAGGAACTGAAGAGTGGCTGGGATGTCTTCGTTATCTTCTTCTGATATTCCAGTTCCTATTTCTGTAGGGACTCACAGTTCTTCTTCTACAGGACTTATCTCCATCAATGCAGCCACACTAATCCCTTTCAAGTTATCAAAGGGTGGCAACTATGCGTCTTGGCGGGCTCAATTTTCTAATCTCTTATTTGGATACGACTTACTAGGTTACGTTGACGGCTCATTCAGTTATCCACCAGCCATGCTCAACATCCCCGGATAACCTAGTCCAGTACCTAATCCAGCTCACAAACTGTGGCTGCGTCAAGATCGTCTCATCCTCCAAGCTATTCAGGCCTCAGTTGCTGGATCCGTCGCTCCATTGGTTTCTGCATGTGTGACTGCTGCCGATGCGTGGTCTAAACTGCAAACAACCTT
>LVTN01000034.1:261190-337239 GCA_001649415.1 Musa itinerans
ATGTATATGTATATGTATATGTATATGTATATTTATATTTATATATATGTATATGTATATTTATATTTATATTTACATTTCACTGTCTGTCCTTTCTATTCTTGTGCCTTGGGTTTCTTTCCAGTCCAGCAACCACTGTTAGATATTACCTACTACAGCTTTTTAACAACTAATCTGCTTTTCAGTTCTTAACTTGTGTTTGGTACCTCCTATCCTGCAAAATTTCCAATATGTGCCCAGTGAAAAAATTGCTGAGTGATAGCAAATGTTATAAACAATTACATTGAATAAGTTACCAAAATGTCAAATCAAAACTTTTTTCATCATCTAATTTTTCTACTAAACTTATTTTATTTGGAAAACTTAACAATAAACTAAAACAAAATTTTTATTTTTTTTGCTTGTAATTGAAAAAAGTGATACGCATGACTCCTTAATAACCACATATTAGCTCTGTGAGTACAGGCCATTAAGCATTATATGGTGTCCTCCTTTTACATGTAATGCTCACATCTTTAATGGACGGTATTTGTGTGAACTTTACTTTCTTTTCTGGTAGATGGTCCTTCCTATTGCTGTTGAGGATGTCAAGAGGGAAGTGAAGATACTGCAAGCCCTGAAAGGCCATGAAAACGTTGTCAATTTCCATAATGCATTCGAAGATGATTCCTATGTGTATATAGTTATGGAGTAAGTTTCTCTATTGTGTTTTATTTAGTAGCATGTGGAATTATTGCAATACAATATTCAACTCTCAATTCATTTTAAGTTGCAAACTTTCCCTTTTTTCTGTTGAACACAATTATCAGTATGAATAATGAAATAAAGATCAATGATGTTCTTTCTTTTTGACAATTTTAAGGATTTATAAGATGTCTAGTCAACATAGATGGATGGTATTTTCTTATCTTTGATTAGTAGCAAGGAACTGACATGTTCACTTGTCTTTAAATTATCATGAAGGATCACCAAATGCCAGGTCTGATCTTGTCCTTTTGTTTTTGTCCACCTTTTATTTTAAACCTGATATTCATTCTTTTAGATTGAATATGCTCCTGATATTTCTCCTAAATGTCAGAATATGCTTTCTAAAAAATCTGGTTATTATATCAGAAATGATTGGATTAATTTGTTGGATTTGATTTGTATGCCTAGTTCTTGTTAATATTATCTGTTCCAACATCCTCATTCAAACTTTATGTTGAAATTTGAGACATTAGACACAATCATATAAAAGCTAATTCACAAATTTATTCTGGTTAATTTGTTCTATGGTCAAACTTGTGACTGAATATGCTTTCTTTGATATTGATATCATTTTTGTTTTCTATCACTTTATCAGGTTATGCGAGGGAGGGGAATTATTGGATAGGATATTAGCCAAGTAAGATTTCTTAGCATTGTGAAAGTTAAGGCTTTGATACTTCCCATTTATCTTCTCTGAGAATTAAAAAACAATTAGTGTTGCATAAATCATGCATGTGTGATGGTTATAATATGAGTCTTTGAACATATTTGGCTGTGTCATTTTTTAATATATTCATCATCTGTTTTAAGCTGAGTATTCACTTCTCCAGCTGTAGTAAAACTTGGAAAAATAAAAACTGTTTCTAAATTGATGTTATCTTCCCAGAAAGGATAGTCATTACACTGAGAAAGATGCTGCAATAGTAGTACGGCAGATGCTTAAAGTTGCAGCTGAGTGTCATTTGCATGGTTTGGTACATCGAGACATGAAGCCTGAGGTAAAATCTGAATGAATCTAACAGGATTTCTAAATTTCCTTTTAAAAACCTAGTGAAGTTCTCTCGATGTTCGACTTTGAAAGCATTGTACATGTATCTGCAGAACTTTCTTTTCAAATCGACTAAAGAAGACTCATCTCTAAAGGCAACAGATTTTGGCTTGTCTGATTTTATAAAGCCAGGTTTGTTTTATGATGGTCCTGTTCAATCTTAGTGAAAGTTAGTCTTAAAGTTTCAATACTAAATATTTTGTTCAAAGAGTTCTTGAGAAATTTACAATGGCTTGTTACAGGGAAGAAATTCCATGATATTGTTGGTAGCGCATATTATGTTGCTCCTGAGGTTTTAAAGCGGAAATCTGGCCCTGAATCAGATGTTTGGAGCATCGGGGTGATCACTTATATTCTTCTTTGTGGGAGACGTCCATTTTGGGACAGAACTGAGGATGGGATATTTAAAGAGGTAAATTTGCATTTTTATTTGTAAGGTTATAATAGATAAGTGTGCTAATATTTCCCAAATTTTTTATTTATTAAAACTATTGCATACCTCATTCTCTTAAAGGACTGTACTGTTGTCGCATGACTCTGGAAAATTTTTCCTACGTTAAAAGAATTATGATTCAAATTTCATAGGGATAGGCTCATTAAATTATGTCTATGCATTTGTTCAAAAATTTTCTTCCTTGAAGGATTAAATTGATGTGAGTGGTTTCTGGCCAATTATGAACTTTGTAAATATTGCTTATTTTGTAGTCCAGTGTGGATTATATGATCCGTCTCCACTTGTATTTATGATACTTGTGTGCTGGTTATTATACAGCAAAGGGTCGAAAAACTTGATCTCAAAAGTCTTCTAAGTGTGAACTATTAAGTGTATACTATGTTATTGAAAAAATGTTTTGTTTAAATTAGTCATTGTGGAGGAAAAATATCTTTGTTTCTTAAATCACTCACAAAAGGCATGATGCAAAATTTTCTTGGTTGGGTCATTGTCTCATGGTATCGTGAAAATGTGGTATTGTATTGCAGCAGTAGCCCCTTTAAATAGTTCCTGGAGGAAGACCATAAACCAGGCTTCTATTAGGCCTTAAGGGGCACCCCAAGAGAAATCAGTATTCTTGGAGCAGAATTATCCTAAAGAAAAGAGCTCCTCAAATCAAGGAGATTTGATTAACAGAGTTCATTGATGCTTGAAGATTGGATGATTTCAAGATTGAGATGCCCAAATTAGAATTGGATCATGTAAATCCTTCATTGAAGTCCAAAAATTCATGTCCAGCAAAATGTGTTGGAGATTAAAACTTGATCAGCCACTTTTTTTAAAGACTATGATCTTTTAGAACATGAAAAAAAAACCAAACAAAGCTGTTAGTAGATTTTCTACTTGTCCTTTATGACAAAGGAGATCCAAGACACCTAATACAATTCCAAGGCACACAACAAATTTGGGACCCACAAGTCATATGCCATGTGTTATCCTTTTTATTTCCTTTGGCCTTGTTTGGTGAAATTTGAGTGGATATTGAACAAGCATCTTATTTTTTGAGAGAACAGCTTGGGAACCTTTGGTAAAATGAATAAAAAATTCATGATCCACTTGGTTATAAGTACATTTTTGGAAATGAAATTCATTTTTCATCCTCTTTTACTTAAGTGTAATGGAAATTACCCTAGTTGATAAAGTACTTTTTATGCCAGCATATTTCAGTAGGTCTATAGAGGAATAACTAAAAGGTTATGTATGTCCTTTTGCAGCATATCTTTTTCTTTTCCATTTTTAGCATAAAATATTTTTTTCCTTTCTATTTGCAGAAAATATAAGTATATTTGTTGCTGGTTCGCAGGTGCTAAGAAACAAGCCTGATTTTCGTCGGAAACCATGGCCTACAATAAGCAACAGCGCCAAGGAATTCGTTAAGAAGTTATTAGTAAAGGATCCTCGTGTGAGACTGACTGCTGCTCAAGCTCTATGTATGTGTTCCACCTTCAGTCCCTGATGTCAGTGCTTTAGTATCACTCTCCACGCTTTTTTCAATTAAAAAGGAAAACATTTCAACATTGATGCTTGATCTTGCTGCATTGTTGTTAAGTTTCTCAACTGCAGTTATTATGAACAATCTATCCCCTAGTTAACGGAATCTTCTATAAGTTATCATCATTCAGTTACATTCACTAATAAATTGCCTTCTGATTGATGTGCATCTCTGCAGCGCATCCATGGGTGAGAGAAGGGGGCAATGCATCAGAGATACCATTGGATATCTCAGTTCTAGCAAATATGCGAAAGTTCGTAAAGTATAGCCGTCTAAAGCAGTTTGCACTGAGGGTAAACAATATTGCTCAAGGAGTTCTACTTTGATATTATTTTCGAAAAAAATTCTTTTATAACCTAATTCATTTTTTAAGCAGGCAATAGCAAGCACTCTTGATGAAGATGAGCTAGCAGATCTTAAGGACCAGTTTCAAGCAATTGACATCGATAAAAGTGGCTCAATAAGCCTTGATGAAATGAGACAGGTTGGTCTTCTTAAAATACTTCTTTTGGAGTGTTGTGATTCTGGTGCTGGAATGACAAAATTTAGCTTTTTCTTGAAAATTGCTCTGTGTAACTTGCCAAACACATTTGTTTTTTCATTCTTTAACTTTCTTTTTTTGCTTTATGCAACTCTTCTGATGTGCTTGCTGATTTTAGGATTGCTTTATCCAAGTTTCATTGAGAACCTAGGTTTCAAGGATTTCTGAGGGACAACAACTTGTTGCAATGGATGTGAATTTGGATCATAGATGTTTTAATCTATGGATTCTGAAGAAGACTTTGTTCATACCCTATTTTTGTGGTCAATTTAATTGTAGCAACTTGTGATGTTAGTCAACTTCTGCAAAAACTTCCTGTTAAAAGAAGTAATAAGCATTAGTTTGGTGTCTATAAATCAGCATGTGCTTAGCAAGGAAGATTTAAGGGCTAAAACTCTTATCTCAATGCACCATTATGGGAATCTCCTACTGCTGGACAACACTTTTGAGTATTAGTTGCTTATTTGGAATTGTGCTTTCTCCTCAGTTTCAATACATATCCCATTTTTGGACTTTTGTAGTTAAGTTGGGTAGCATTTAAATCATTTTAATGTATATGTTTATATTCCTATCATTTAGATCCTTTTGGTTGGGTAGCATTTAAGGAGCACTGCAGCAGTAATATGTTTCTTTTGTTTTACTCTGGATTTTGTTTTTTCTAAAATTTTAGATAAACTTTTGCAAAAAAAAAAAATGTAGATAAACTTGCTTTCATGCTAAATGTCTTGATTATGTTCGTTTGAGCAGGCTCTTGCCAAGGATATCCCCTGGAGATTAAAGGGACCTCGTGATCTTGACATTCTTCAAGCTGTAAGTTTTAATATATATCCATACATACATACATACATATATATATGAATGCTGTGCTATTTGCTAATTCCCTTGCCGATGTTTGTGTTCTGTGAAAAGATAAATACAAATGAAAACCCAAAATGAAAGATGTTAAAACAAATTTATAACGGTTAATACTGGGGGTTCTCAATTTGAAATTTACATTTTCATACATTGATGGTAGTAAGAAGATTCGAGATTTTGTACAATGTACTTACCAAAAAAAGATTTTGTACAATGTTTCAGACCAATAAATATTGATTACCTTCTTGTGTTAATTAATTCTGTAGTTGTCTCTGCTTCAATATCGTATATGCTAATACGTGTTAACGGATGGACTGATACTTCATGTTACTCTGCAGATTGATAGCAACACCGATGGACTTGTTGACTTCACTGAATTTGTTGCAGCAACTTTGCATGTGCATCAGATGGAGGAGCATGATTCTGAGAAATGGCGTTCACGTTGTAAAGCAGCTTTTGAAAAATTTGATGTGGATAGAGATGGATACATTACACCGGAGGAACTTAGAATGGTAAATTTTGGTTGGCCTAATCCGTGTCTAGAGTTTCGTAGAGTTCTCCAGAAAAACAATTGTTTTGCCAACCAGGCAAAGTCCCATGAGTTGGTTCACCTTGAAAGTGGTTTTAGGTTCAAATCCATTTGGTGGTAGTCCCTAAGCATTTGACACAAGTAGTCTCATCAAAAGAAAGAAAAATCTGCAAGTACACTAGGCATGATTCCATCTTCTCCATGTCTTAATGTTGTAACAATAAGCCAAAATATGATATTCTACCACCATAAAATTTTTAAACTCTAGAAATTCTTTCGCTATGCCATATGAAGCTTTTTTTCTAACTAGAATTAGTCTACGGATTGTCTATGGAATAGACTAATATCGTAATCAGCAACAATTTCTAATTGGCAATCTGTGTTTTATTGCAGCATACAGGATTGAAGGGTTCTATTGAACCATTACTGGAGGAAGCTGATATCGACAAAGACGGCAAGATTAGCTTGTCTGAATTTCGTAAGCTCCTAAGAACTGCAAGCATGAGTTCCAATGTTCCCAGTCCATCTGGTGTAAGAAATCCTCAGAAGTTCTAAGTGATAAAGGCCCTTTTAAGAGGAGATCAAGAATGGCAGGAGTTCTAAACGTTGCCATCTTCGCCATACTTGTGTTACATATTATGGATCCTTCACCGACACTTCTCAAGCTTCTTATGAAGAGCTAAGAAAGGTTAATGTTTCCTTCTCAACCATGGCTGCGGTTTCAGGGTAGCTGTTAGAGATGAAGAGTTCATCAGTAAAAGGAACTGCAATGAATCATATACCATTGGATGTAGTAATTTCGTGGCATGCATTGTACATTATGTTGCTGAAGTTGAAAGATTTCCATCTCTCTCTCTCTCTCTCTCTCACCATAATGGATATGCGATTGTGTACATACTGCCAATATAATTGTTCATCATCAAGATAGTTCTTCCATTTCCCTTTTCTTTTCTTTTTTTTAATCCCATACTGAGCTTAGAGGATTTCTTCTTTTATCTTTTCTTCGACAGTACTTCTGGTTGATCATTTTTACATCTTCATGGTATATAGTTTGGTCATTTTTCTTATCTAAGTAATGCGTGATGTTGGAGTTTCAACGGTGGGATTGCCTCTCGTCTGTAATAACAGTGAGAATGCGTGGTACTATTCAGGGTTGGATTACCGCAAAGCCTTTTACCGTAGCTTGTTGCGTGGTTGGCTTGGTGTAAGTCTCACGGTAGCTTGTTCCGTGGGCATAAGTGCATGGAGGTTTTGCGACGGGTGGAACTTTTGTTGGGATATTAAATTTAATATTATGATTAGATGTGATTTTTGTTTAATTTTTTTAGTCAAGATTGTAGTTCCTATCGGAGTTGGGATTGAAGTATTGAGTCTACTAATATTTTATCCAAAAAAAGGTTTGATGTTTTTGGTCAAATTAGATCTTTAAAAGATATATCAAGAGAATTAGAGGATCCAACAGAAAATCCTAGAGAAAAAGAAATAGAGATAAATAAACAAAAAGAAATCAAAGATATTAATATGATTATGTGAAAAACTACTCATAATATTGATGAAAAATAAATTAAATCAAATGTTCTGATTCACCTCGGTGAGATCCAAATATGGATGTCAATTATACGCACGGTGTTGGTGATATAAAGAGGAATAACCTTTGTATATGAACAAATACTAGTAGGCCAAAGCACACAGCAAAATTAAATGGAAGCACAATCAAATAGAACACCAAGATATACATGGAAAACCCCTTCAATATGAAGGATAAAAACCACGGGGCAAACTAGAGATAATAATAATGAATATACAAATATCAATCTCTTGCCCTAAACCCTAGCAACAATGACAAGAGAATAACTGGAATACAAGGATCACGTCACTGCCCACAATATCTAAATCTTCCCAAGTAATCACAGCAAGAGTCTATTGTAGATTTGATCTAACCTGAGATGAGAACACTACTAGATGATTGAGAACAGTCTCTCTGCGTTATCCTTGTCTTCTTTCCTTTCTTTCTCTTGTTTTTCTGTCCTTTTCTTCTCCTCTTTGCTGCCTCTAAAACGCAGCCACCCACACCCCCTAATAAGATTAGGGTTAGATTAAGAGAGGGTGTGGGTTGTGGGCTGATAAAGCCCACATTGGGCTAAACATGGGCTGTCAACCCAACACACGGGACCTGTCCCTAATGAGACAAAAATTAGAAAAATAAACATGATTGGGGGTAGGGATGAGGGGTATCCTATATTATTCACACAAATACGAGACAGGACAAATAGAGCACTCCCCACCTTATATATATACTTGCCCATTAATATATGGATGAGTAATTAAGCTAAAACATTAGATAAGATAAACTTTTGTTATTTAAATTAGAGTGGGTGAATCGAATTGATTATGATTCAATTAAAAAATATTTAATTCAATTAAATCAAATGAAATATCTCCTCATTCAATAGTAATAACTCCTTCCGTGTGAGGTTATTATACGCACCCAATCCTTTTGAATCTTTAATTTTGATGATGAAGTTAATTGTCATTTGTTGATCTAATCTATATGTTGAGAAAAGTGTTCAGGATTAACTACGATGACAGTAAGACATACAGCAGGTGTTATACCGGAGTCAAAGATAAAGATCACATTGGGAGTATGAGAGTTCGTCGGAAGTCCGGACGTTCTACGGAAACCATCCGAGAAGTCCAAGAGCTTGCCATAGAAGCTTGTCGGAACTCGCCAAGAAGATCATCACGAAGTCCAGGAGCTTGCCGGGAGTCCGCCAAAGCATCGCCGAGAGTTCGTCGGATGTTCGCAGGAAGTTCGTCGGAAGCTCGTCGGAAGAGCGATTGACGCACCGGAACACAGAATTACAGTAATCATGTCGTAATTATCGTAGTTAGAGTATAGATTAAGTTAGGATTGTAAGGTAATCTCACTAACTTAATTAGGGGCTAACTAGGCCCTTAACAGACCTAAATTGGGCTGAATGGATCAGCTCATTCGACCCCTGAAATCCTGGCCGGCGGTGGCACCGCTTGGGAGACTCGGTCTCCTAGGAATTCTGAGCGGTGGTACCACCCCTGTCATGTGGTGGTACCACCCCTGTCAGGCGGTGGTACCGCCAGAGCTCGGTCTCCAAGCTCTGTCAGGAGGTAGTACCGCCCAGTAATGGTGGTGGTACCGCCAGGATCCCGAAAATCTGGGAGTGAACACTTTTAGGCTCCATTTTTTAACTCATTGGGGTCTATATAAACCCCATCCTTTCCTATATGAAAGGGCACCAAAACTTTGATATAATATTGAGTCATTAAGGCCTTAAAGTGTTGTAAAAGCTAGAGTTCTCCTTCTTTCTTCTAAGTGTTGAGATCATTCAAGAGATGAGTGAAAAATTGTAAGGGTTGTCTTCTAAGCCCAGCAAAAGGAGAAAAGTTGTAAAAGGGTGGTTGGCCTTCGCCTATTGAAGGAAGGCCTCTAGTGGACGTCGGTGACCTCGTCAGAGGAGGAAGCCGATAGTGGATGTAGGTCACGTTGACCGAACCACTCTAAAATCTCGGTTTGCATTTACTTTGAGTATCTTTCCTTTATAGCAAACTGTCTCTCCTCCTTACTCTGCTTTAATCACGTTTACGTAAACATCTTCCGAGATCGGTTTTACTTGTACGAAGACTTTACGAAACCGATATTTTTCACTTGTGTAATTTACCTTGCTGCAAATCACCTTAGTCTTCTCTTGCTCTTTCACAAAAGATTTCAAGTTCAAAGTTCTTCCGAAAACGATTGAGTTGAAATCATTTTTGCGGAATCAATTTCAATCGAAATAAATTTTAAAACATCGAAAGTTTTTCACTGCACTAATTCACCACCCCCCCTCTTAGTGCACTCTTGATCCTAACAAATCTCTAATGGTAGGTGGTGCCAGGATAATTATTTGACTTTTATGTTTATTGTTCCTCTTTCTCTCTCCACCAGCAATTGACGATTAGATGACTACAAATGACAAACAATGAGCAACGATTCCTCGATATTCTTCTCTCTTTCACCTCCTCTTCTGGAAGTATAATCTCTTTTCTCTCCTACCTCTTCTCAGTTTCTCCCTTCATCACAGCACCTCGCCCCCTTATCGTAGCTATTACAACCACCTGCCCTCTTATCACAATTGTCCCTACCCATCTCATAGCCCCCGCCACTCCTCTCGCGCCTTTCTATAATCCCCCTCTATCTTTCCTTGTCTCTCACATGGGTTATGATAATTTTTTTTATTTTTTATCTAATATATTTATCATTTGTTATGTATAAATTTTAGTACCATTAATTAGGTTTGATAATAATTTTATTTTTTAAAAAAATAAATTAATTAATTAGAATGATATGAAGAATCTAAATGGAGAGTGGGACAGGGACAGGGATGAGGGATGAGAGGGGGATGGGGACGAGAGATGTATTTCCCATCTTGCCCATTTTGTTGACATCTTTATATCCAAGGTTGATATCTCGGAAGTTGGTATCTACAATACGAGTACTATCTTAACATATTAAATCAAATGAAATTGTGTCCATTAAAATCACATAGACAATGCATATTAAAGATTTTTTTTTTTTTAGATTTCTGAGAATCATTTACAAATTTATTGATGATACTTAATATATTCTTGATTGCAATCAGCTGACATGGTTTATTATGTATAGCCACATTTCTATGGGTTTTATCTATCTTTTATTATTGATTTTAATCTCTAGAAAGAAATGTGTGTTCTATACAAGTGAATAAGAACTCTATAGGGCGTCTCACTACATGGAACTGAGCAATTGAAATCCCTCTGCTTTCAGAAAGACTATCGAAGGTGAAGAAGAAACGAAGCAGCAGCAGTAGCTTTTCAACCGGTTACAGAAATATGAGTTGATGATATACGTACGTCGAAGTATATCGATGCAACGAGCGACCCGAATACAATGCATCTCAGTTAAAGCAAAAACTGGATACAGAGATGATGAGGTAGTAGGCCTACACGCCTACCTCCCACGGAGAAGAGCCTTCTCGGCGGTGTCCACCTCCTCCAAGATGCGTGCCTTGCGCTTGGCGGGAATGGGCGCCGTGGGGCCGAAGCTTATGTAGTGGCCGGAGACGGCGTTGAGGGCGGAGTACATGTCCCTGAAAGAGGCGCGGACCAGCAGGGCCTTCTCCCTCCTGTACTTGGCCACCCAGGTGTTGGACGCTTCCCGCAGCTCCGCCACGGCCACCGCCACGTTCGGGTCCTTCTTGTCCATGCCGATGGTGGTGCGCACCTTGTTGATCACCTCCGCCGTCTCCCTCACGTACTCCTCGTCCGACGCGGCGAGCGCCGGGGGGGCTGCCGGAAGGAGCAGCAACGTCGCCGAGGTCGACAGGGCCAACGCCAGTTCCCGACGGCCCGTCATGGCTCGGATGCCGCCCGGGGCAGCGCCGGATGTGGCGGTGGGCGGGGATAAAGATGAAGAGGCAACAGGCCGGGAGGAAAGGGAGGTGAGTGGTGGCGTTGGCTTGGAGGTGGGTGCGGTCAGGAGAGAAGAACAAGCCATCATGGCGCTGCCTCGGACTGCACCAGACTACCACTAGTCTCTGCTGGTTTGGGCCGACTGTTTGGACACAAGGACGAAGCAGGGAGAGAGTGACCGTTGCAGGGAGGAGGCAAAGGATAAGGGAACTCCGAGTGGTGGTCTTGGCTTCCGAGAGCATCGAGGGAGAAGATAAGGGAGAAGGGTTACGACTGCCACGTTGGCTTATCTCCTTGCCCTGAGTTGTAATCTTGCGGTTGGGTTTGGGCTGGTCATGGCGGCCTGCAGTCATATTACTCCACGAGTTATGCATAATTACTGCCATAGTAAGAGATTGATAATTAAAAAACAGTAGAAATAATTAATTCCAAAAATAATTCTGATCTTACCAAATCAGATCTCGCCACAGCCTCTTTGCTTCAGCTCCATAGGATCGCTTCCCACCATATATACAAAAATTAAAAAAAAAACAACAACAACATTGAAATAACAACTATGGTTGGTGCTTTTGTATATACAACAGAGAGCCTAAAGACGAATACAGAGATATCCACAATCTAAGAGATGAGTGGCGTATCTGTGTTTAACTGTTCATGGATGGATACTGGATGGCCGATCACCAACCACTAGTCTTCCTCAAAATATTTCTCCTCGGCATCGTAATTAGCTTCCCGGAGCCAGTGATCGTCCAATCTCTCGTCATTGTCTATCAGAGAATAATCGATGTAAGCAGTATCCTCTCCCGCAAGAAACTTCTGCTGCATTACACGAGTGAACTGGTCCAGTAGATCTTGCATCTCTTCCGCGGACAGTGTTTGCTCCGAGGGCCCTGCTGCAGCGGCGCTCGCACAAGTGTCATGGGCGTCTGGGTTAAGCATCTGCACCGAGGGAGTGTTAGAAAGACCAATTCACGTCAATTCATGTAATAGCTTCTTTATGAGAACTATATATAAACTTGACCAAAGCAAGCCCCATTTACATTCTTTCATCACGATGGCAAATGAGGTGCTGATGGGGTTCCGGAATAACAATCTACAAGCTAGTATATGCAAGGATGGCATGTGAACATTGAAAACCAAACAAATATTGAAGATAACCTAGCAACATCTCTATAGGCAATCAACTACATATCTAAACATTATTGTCAGAGCTACACTGAGTATGTATGTATATATATCAACTGCACAAACACACACACAAACATATATAAATATATATATGAACACCTATCAACATGTGTATGCTAACCAGAATCAGTATTCACTTGAAAATTTGACTAGTTTTGTATATTGGTATTTCTAGTTGGATTTTGTTGATTAAGTTATTGCAAGAATAGTGTTACCAGAATCACATGTGAACGTGAGGTGGCTTGGTCATGAGGCATCGAACAGAAGAATAGAGAACACAGAAACATGATGAACTATGCTTGATATATAACCCAACTTGATTCTCGCATCAGAGCAAGGTCTGTCATACCGAAGCGTACCGCCCGATACGGGCGGTACATACCGGTACGCGGACCACCCGCTACCAAGCGGTACGTACCGGTTTCGACTGTAGCATACCGAGCCCAGGTCGAAACACCTGGGTGTACCGCTCGATACACCCATACCGTACCATACCGAGCCCAGGTCGAAACACCGGTACGGTACGGTATTACGAACCTTGCATCAGAGCATCAATGGTTACTGAAAAATCAAGACCCAGGTACACAAATCACCACCTATAAACATGAAGAGCGATACACCCGTACCGTACCATACCGAGCCCAGGTCGAAACACCGGTACGGTACAGTATTACGAACCTTGCATCAGAGCATCAATGGTTACTGAAAAATCAAGACCCAGGTACACAAATCACCACCTATAAACATGACCACTTCTATGGGTTAAAACTGCAAGGATCTAGACTCGAGAATCTTGTATACAACTAGTCAATGACTCTGTGTGCAAGTATCAAATTTGTCGAGGAGACAGAATGGAGATGCAGAGACACAGAAGAATAATATGATACATGCAATGAGTGTAAAATAGGCACAAAGTTGGGGATGAGGAGTGGGTTGGTGGTGTGGAGAAGAAGAGGAGGAAGAAAAAGAAGAAGAAGATGGTGATGATGATATGGTTTTAGAGGAACCCAAATTTGGGGACTCACCAGAGTATTGACTTCATGTTCAAGAAACGATATCTTGGCTCCTTATGTTGCCTTCTTTCTTTCCTTGTGACTCTTTTGTATTTTGTTATATTATTTGGCGAAGCAGGTCCGAAACGATCTATCAAAATTGTCATTGCCAAGCAGCGAGACTGAAACATGTTATAAAAACTGACATACAAAATTACACAAAATTAATCTTCCCAATTGATAACATGAAAATTACACGAAACTGATCTTACTCCAGTGATTATCTTTCTGTTGATCGTCATTCTCTTTCATAAACATTAACAATTCTTTATTGCTCCTGGAGACCAATATATCAATTCCTTTGTGACACAATCAAAGAAAAATAGTATGATACATGTAATGAGTGTGAAATAAATCCCGAAGAAGTTTTTGGATCATTGAAGGATCTACTTCACATGTGATTATCATTTGATAGTGGAAGAGTTTGATAAACATCCAAAGAGTTTGATAAACATCCAAGTCATGGATATGTTTTTGGTGTCAGGTGTGGGTGTCGCTGTGAGAATCCATGGTACAGGCGTACTCGATTCAAGTCAGTTTAGTTATAACCAAAATGTTGAACTCAACCAAAACCTTTGGTTTTCTAGTGTTCAGTACCAAAACTAACAGAAACAAGATCAAACTAATGTTCTAAGATGGATTTGTTCAGTTTCTTCGTTCCAAGGTGAAGAATTGATTGATAAAGATTATGTGTGAAGCATACTAGCAAAGGTGCCATTGGAGACGACAGCGACAAATGTTGATCCTGATGACATAACAAGCATACATGGACAAGAAGAGAATGTTGATCCTGATGACATCACAAGCGTCCATGGACAAGAAGAGCATGTTGGATATGAATCAACATCTTCAAAATTTGCCACCACTTCTTCAACCTCAGGTGGTTATTGGAACCGGTGGCATCAAGATCCATTTATCCTATTCCACAAAGAGGGAGACATGAGCAACAAACCAGAGGTACTCAACTCAAGGTTCCTGGAAGAAGAGGATAGGACCTTTATTTGGGGAGTGATGCATGTGTGCAAGGACTGCTCTTCGGACCAATCTGACCACCATTTGAGTCACAGAAATGTTCTCTCTGCTTGCAAGAATAAGGTTTTGTATATTGATCCTACTCAAATCCAATGCAGTGTACGAGTGATTGAATATTGGAGGTTAATCGAGAATAGGAATCTGAAATGCGTAAAGCATCTTGGGAACTCTAAAAGAACAAGGCCATAAATGAAGTTCAAGGTGGTCACTGGAAGAGAGAAAAAAGATTTCAGAGATTACATGGTGCAGTACACTAGCCACTCCAGTGGTAGGTAAATAGATTTGAAGACCAAATCCTAAGAGAATATATTTGTTATCTTATATCTCAAACCAAAACTGACCAAACTTGCAACTTAAACTAAACAGCACATTCTAAGTTTGGTATAATTTTCTGGTTTCTTCAGTTCACATGTACAGCTCTAATTGTATGCAAAACAACTCATATTATATAATTTAACAACTTTCTAGAATAACATGCATAAGTATTAATAACAAGAACGTCGAACAGACAAATGCATATGCCTGATTATACAGCGTAATTTTATTGAGTTAGACATGTAATTAATGAAACCATACAGTTAAGGTAGACTACTGGACTGCATGAACAAGTCAAAATTAAATAGTATCAATAATTACAACATCAACAGCGAAGAATCTCACCGACATTATCCTTTGTCACCAGGTTAAAAATAATAAACAGGTTAAACAGCTTCCATCTGTGAAGTTGGAGATTAGTCCAGAGTTGAGTTATTCCAAGTAAATTATCCTATAAATCGTTCTTTTTTTTTAATCACTTTCAAGGACATAGGATGTTCTTAAAGCAGTTGCTAACTAAGATTAGACCATAACTCAGCCAGTCAGGATAAGTTTCCAAGATGATAGTTTCCAGATACACCAAAACAAAAGAATGAAATAGAAAAGAACAAAACATCCAAAGCACTTCTCACTGTCCATCAGCTAAAGGGTTAGGATTTGTGCACAGATATGAAAATTGAGGACTACTAAAGGTTGTAAAGTTGTATGCTGATATCTCATTGGACACTCAATTGGACAACCTTAGAAAGCATAAAGAAAGATGATGTATCAACATTACATGGGTTGCTACAACTGCATCAAACACCATGCACATTACAGCCAAAAGCATGAATGTTGAATGGACGAATTTTGCACAGTCCAAAAACTAGCTAAAGAATATATCATGAATATTCAAGGGATAAATAACTTGTAGAATTCAATTGCTCGATTTAGTAACATTTTAAGAACTCTTCTCTTCCAATGAACAAATTCAAAATCGAGGTAAAAAGTAAAAGACTATGAAAACAAGTGCTTCCATTAAAAAAATAAAAAATTGTGGAAGTTACTGACTGGTCCATATGAAATACAGAGATGTGATAAGAATATAGAGACAGATAATCTTTCAAAGAAAAACTTATTAAGAGGAAGACATAAATGAAGGATCTCGTAGAACATGAACTAAAAAATTAAGAATTTTCTCTTTGGCTCAAATTTATGAGACAAAATCTGAGAATTGGTTCACAAAGGGAATTGACATATTGGTCCCCAGGAGCAACAAAGAATTGTTAATGTTTATGAAATAGAATAGCAATCGACAGAAAGATAATCAGCTGGAGTAAGATCAATTTCGTGTCATTTTCATGTTATCAATTGGGAAGACTAATCTAGGCAATGGAATATCAATTTGGAAGATTAATTTCGTATAATTTTGTATGTCAGTTTTTATAACATATTCCAGTCATGGCAATTTTGATGAATCATTCCAAACCAGTTTTGCCAAACAATATAACAAAATACAAAAGAAAGAGCCACAAGGGAAGAAAAAAGGCAACATAAATAACCAAGATAACATTTCTTGACCATGAAGTCATACCTCTGGTGAGTCCCCAACTTTGGGTTCCTCTAAAGCCATATCATCATCACCATCTTCTTCTTCTTGTTTCTCCTCCTCCTCCTCCTCCTCCTCTTCCTCCTCCTCCTCTTCCTCTTCCTCTTCCTCTTCCTCTTCCTCCACCTCCTCCTCTTCTCCACCACCACCAACCCACTCCCTCTTATCAACCCCCAAACGCTGCTGCTCCCCTCTGATCTTCTCCGCCAGCATGGCCTCCTCGCATCGGCGCATCAATGTCTCCGACCACCGCTCTCCGGGCCTAGAAAGGCTCCTCCCGGCGGGGTCCTGGAACTTGCCCAGGTATTCGTGGTGGAGATAGGGTTCCCGTTCCCTCATGGCATCCTCCGAGAAGTACTCCCCGTCTTGAACCAACCGCTCCATATAGGCCCTCCGGCGATTCTTGACCGTCACCGACCTGGTCCGGTCGTCCTCCGCCGTGGGATTCCGGCCGCGGCGGAGCCGGTTGAGGTGCCATCCCACCTCGTAGTCCTGATTCAACTTCTCGAACTCGCGGAGCTCGTCGGAGGTAAGCTCGGAGCCGTACCGCTCTGAAGGGTGAGATCTAGGGTTACGGTACGTTGACAGGCAAGGAAGGGATGGGGTAAGCGTACCGAGGAAGATGGGAGCGTCGCGGGAGAGGAGATCGAGGAGGGCGGACTTGCGCTGGGCGTGGTCGGGGGCTTCGCGGTGCATGGCGCCGGGGAAGTAGAGGCCGTCGACGGAAGCCAGGCGCTCCGAGATGCCTTCCATGGCCGAACGCTCCATGGTTGCGCTCGCTCTCTGAGAAGAGGTTTTGGTTCGTAGAGATACTAACAATAGAGGGTCGGTGATCGATGGCGGCGGCCGGGGATCGATCGAGGCCTTCGCGGGTCGGATTCGGAGCGGCGCGCCTCTTTCCGGGTCGCGTGTGGGACGTCACATTGGATCATCACATCGCCCGCAATCAGATTTGGGGTCAATTGGGGCGGTCAACGCAACATCAATTTGGGGGTCAATTACAGGTCGAACTTCATCGGACCAGCTCAATAATCCATTCGGACTCGCAATTCCTAACATGTCACTTGAATTTTAATAATAATATAAATATATATATATAAGTTAAGCATTAGTTCTAAACTTATATGCGATGGAGGTAAATTTATCAAATAGATAGTTTAATCATAATTATCATTCAAAATCACATTATATTAGATAAAAAGTTAACACTAGAAAAATCAAGCAAATTGGAGAAACTCAGTGACTAGATTGGAGATGTCAGGAGTAATTTATCATATATTTATATTGCACCCCTTAAAGTATATTTATAATAATATCAAAATTAAATTATATTTTAAAAACTTTCATGCATAAAAAAAATCTCATTATGTATAGTATATGGTTCAAATTCAATCGATTCATTAAATTCGTCAATTCTTCAAATCATCTTAATCGTTTGAGTCCTATGCTAAGCCCATATTACCAATGTCTCTTGGAACGAGTTGCTCGAAAGTGAGTTTGTGAGTCGTGATTGAAACGTAAATCAAAGGTACTAAGTGTTGAGGGAGTAATTTTTGTTCATCCTCTATTCATTTTTTTTGTAATAGAGTAATTTTAGGACGTATCTATAAATAGTTCTAAAAGAGATATTATATTAGCATAAATTATGGACATAAATTTTTTTTATATCTTTTATTTCTTTCCTCTCTACTGGGTTGAAGGATTTGCTCGATATTCACAAGAGGAGGGTTGACACCCTTCCTAACTTGATCTATATTCTCATCTTCTTATAAGAGGAAAATAATAAATAGTACTGAAACAATCTCAGCACCATTTTTTAATAGAGCTGAATTTGAAAACTTGAAGGTGTTGAAATGTTTAAATCAAATTATTAGGGCATGATAGGTACACTTAAAATATCTGTAAACCCTAATCTAAATTCAATTCATATAAGTTTAGATAAATTTAAATATTAAAAAATTATAATTATCATCATAAAGAGTGTTAATGAATAGAATACCCATAAAATTAATCATGCTCTAATTAATTACTAAACTACAAATATGATTTAAACGACATCAAAGAAACTCAAATACCAAAAAACACATCTATTTTTTTAACATTATATATTACTTACTAGATTGAAAATAAACATACCCCAGAGTATCACTCAAAATTACATCTATGAGAGAAGAGGGAACAACCCCTCTCAATCACAATAGTTCCACCATCCCTCCCATACGTGCATGAGTGAAAAACCAATCCTCATATGATATAGAGAAACAAGAAATCATGAGTAGATTCAGTAATCCACTTTATTTATCATCTTTTATCAAGAGGACACAGAGAAATGGTGTCATGTTCTAAGCTTTCCAATCTATCAATCCAAATTTGACATGGACCAGACAAACAAACGGCAACGGGCAGCAAAATCCGACATGTGCCAGCGCGAATTTGACGTGGACCACAACAGCAATGGGCCCCACCCCCCGTCCACGTGCCTTCTTATCCTTGCGTGTAAGCGAGAGCACGAGCGGGCCCCCACTAACTGCCCCATCGCTGGTTTGGTTCACACGACCACTGCCTTCAACGAATCAGTTCAGTACACCGCGTGGAATCTACAAAAGATTTAACGAATCTGCTGCACTGCGTTGCGTCCACGTGGCATTGTTCTAATGCATGCACTGTAGCATATCGACCTTTATATCTCCTGCATTAAATGACCAAACCACTTTTACAGATTTACAGCGAGATCCTGCGTACCATTAGCTCCATCCACTAGAAACTTGCGCTGCTGGGCGTAACCAAGTTGTCGGGATGGTTGTGTTGCAAGTCCCATTCCCCCTTTTGATTTGTTCCTCAGTGCAGCAAATCGCCGGTAGTGGGACAGCATATCAACGCAAACTGTCGATGTACGAGAAGAAAAAGGACATGATGTCACCGAACGTATCTCTATTCTCATCTTCTTGGCTCCTCTGCTAGGGAGAAGGCATTGCTCTTTATTAACAAGAGGAGGCGTGGCGCCTTCCCCGGTCTCTTCTCTCCATCCCGCTCGATCTCTCTTCTCCGTAGGAGGAGGAGGAGGAGGAGAACGAGAAGCAAAAAAGAATCCCGAGACGAAGGATCCAAAAAATCGATCGAGCAAGTTAGGACATGGAATCAGAGTCGACAATGGCGGAGATAGAACTGCAGCAACCGGACCGAGGAGAGAAGAATGATGCAGCGCCGCAATCAATCTTCGCCAAAGCCCAGCGTCGTATCAATCTTAAAGTACATGAACGTCCAATCTTCGGTCCTTGCCCGTTCTATTCAAGTTCTGAGTTTTCCCCCTATTTTTACTGTTGATTTCAAGTGCATGAAGAGCAAACCGAAAATTTAGGAGAAGAACTATTATTTGATTGATTTCACAGTGAAAGGTAGAAACGCATGTAGGCTAAGAAGCATTTAAAATGTGTCGTACAGTAGAACGCATTTCGAGAAGATAGTATCTAATTGATTCTGCTCTATGATCACCTTCGATGAAGTTGTTTGATGAGAGGTAACGGCAACTTGGTAATGAGTTCCGTGCAGTTCGAAGATGTGGTGTACAAGATCAAGACGAAGGAGAAGCGCGGGGAGAACAAGGGAAAGCAGCGGGAGAGGGTGATCCTGAATGGGATTTCGGGTACGGTGTATCCGGGGGAGATGATGGCGATACTCGGGCCCTCGGGGAGTGGGAAGACGACGTTGCTGACGGTGCTTGCCGGCCGCGTGGCACGCACTCAACGCCTCACCGGCAGCGTCACCTACAACGGGAAGCCCTACTCCAGCTCGCTCAGGCGCAGGATGGGGTTCGTGATGCAGGACGACGTCCTCTACCCGCACCTCACCGTCACGGAGACCCTCGTCTTCACCGCGCTCCTCCGCCTCCCTGGGACCCTCTCGCGCCGGGAAAAGGCCGAGAAGGCGGAGGCCGTCATCGAGGAGCTCAGCCTCACCGCGTGCCGCGACAGCATCATCGGCGGCCCCTTCGTGCGCGGGGTGTCCGGCGGAGAGCGCAAGCGGGTGAGCATCGGCCAAGAGATGCTCATCAACCCGAGCCTGCTGTTTCTGGACGAGCCCACCTCGGGTCTCGACTCCACCATTGCCGGACGAATCGTGTCCACCCTAGCGGACCTCACCAAGGGCGGCAGGACCGTGGCGATGACCATCCATCAGCCTTCGAGCCGCCTCTTCTACATGTTCCACAAGATCCTGCTGCTGTCAGAGGGTAACGCCTTATACTACGGCAGAGGTAGTGAGGCCATGGGCTATTTCGCAAGCATCGGTTACTCCCCTGCTATGCCCATGAATCCTGCCGACTTCCTTCTCGACCTCGCTAATGGTACGTGGCCGCTCGCTTCATCACGCAGACCTTTCGGTAAGGATGGGACTGACTCGGTGCCACTGTGAGTGCAGGCATCTCCTTCAATGAAACAGTCGAAGGTACAGCATCTACTAAAGAAGCTTTGGTGGATGCTTATAACCACCACTTGCGTGGTAAGGTGGCAGAAGAGCTTTCAGGCCTGAGCCAACAACTTGAGCAGCAGCAACACGAGGCGGAGAAGATGACGAATCAGTGGTGCACTACTTGGTGGCAACAATTCACGGTGTTACTGCAAAGGGGACTCAAGGAAAGAAGGCATGAAAGCTTCGCCGGGATAAAGGTGGCACAGGTGATTATATCAGCTCTCATCGGAGGAATCCTATGGTATGGTTCGGCAGGTCACATCCAGGATCAGGTCCTCTTTCTTCACTCGCATGATCGACACCAATTTATGTAGCAGCGAAAGAATCAGGAAACCTTCTTCTACTGTTTACATGAGCTTCCGTGATCCTTCGTGCAGGCAGGGCTTCTCTTCTTCATCGCTGGATTCTGGGCTTACTACGCATCGTTCCAAGCAATATTTACATTCCCACAAGAGCGCACCATGCTGAGCAAGGAGAGGTCCTCCGGGATGTACCGGCTGTCGTCCTACTTCCTCGCCAGAACGATGGGGGACCTGCCCATGGAGCTCATCCTCCCTATCGCCTTCGTTACCATCACGTACTGGTTGGGCGGCCTCAAACCTGTGGCGACCAGCTTCTTATTCTGTCTCTCGTCCTTGCTGCTGAGCGTGCTGGTGGCGCAGAGCCTAGGGCTGGCGATCGGGGCGTTCGTCACGAACCTCAAGTCCGGGTCGGCGCTCTTAACGGTGCTCATGGTCATCTTCCAGCTCGCCTCCGGGTTCTACGTGCAGAACATCCCGCCCTTCATTTCGTGGGTCAAGTACGTCTCCTTCAACTACTACACATTCAAGCTGCAGATAGCGTCGCAGTACTCTCCCACCGACACATACCAGTGCACTCGCACCACCACATGCCCCGTCTCGGAGTTCCCCTCCTTCAAGTTGCTTGGCTTCGACAAACGAGCCTTGTCTGTGATAGCATTGTTCCTCATGATCTTTATCTTCAGATTTATTGCTTACCTGGGTCTCTCGAGGGTTGGGATCCCCAAATAAGCCAAAAGGACCGACCCCAGTCTGGGGATGCAGAACACATCAGAGTGACACTAAACCTTCTACCAGACATTCTATTCTTTCAGAGAGATGCGAAGTATTTTCTCGTGAGGTATTCAAAATACTCGATTCCTAGTTTTCAATGCCTTTCATCAAGTTCTTTATACTCGAATTCCTTCTTCTCCAAAAAAATGCTGGTTTTATGAATCCAAATATTGTTGTTCCCAGCAGTCGCGTGATGCAACTGCAGGTCGCCCCTAATCATCACTGATGTTGGTGGTTGACCTAATGCTGACCAGAGTCCCACCCACGAAGGGAACCATGGTCCGACGAACACAAACGATGACTTGCGGCGCAAGGTGGAGACCAAAGAGAGACAGTAGTGGCAGAGACTGGAACTACATAAAAATCATGTAGTTGAAGTAATGTAATGTATGTAGAGTCTACGAAACCACAGATCTCTCTCTCATCGACAAACCACGACTCTCGATGTGATGAAGAACGAATGACAAATCAACTCCAAACTAATATTATTACGAGTAAGAATTATCGTGGGCTGTTCGTCAGGAGGACACAAGCATTATAACTATTAATTAACATGGGTTGTTCCATTAAAACCCATCGTATGTAGGTGATAACACAGCACTATTCTTCTTTTTCTCACTTCATGCAGCCAACATCTAACTTTTCTTTAGATCTTTTGTTTCTTTTTTCTTGAATATTGGGTTTGATACGATGTTAAGATTATTAAACTCGATAATGAATTAGAGTCCAACTGATCTTTGTTTATTCTCATGTGATACTATCGTCTATAAGTTCTCTCTCTCTCTCTCTCTCTCTCTCTCTCTCTCTCTCTCTCTCTCTCTCAGTGTTTGTATTGGAGTTACACTTGAGGCATGAGAATGGGACCATTCTGTAATCCTCCCATCTATCATCACAGTGGTTTCTTCTTTCAAGTATTGGAGTAGCTCCTGTTGCTTGAGCAGGTCAACACATCAGAGACGCGCATCCTGTTAAGTGATCTTGCCTTCCATCTTCTCCCTCGTTTGGCAGCCTCGACCCAACTGCAGCTGAAACTTTCTTCGACATCTTTCCCATATGGGCAGTACGATTACTAGGGTTCCCACTCACTGATGTCAACTTCCAGGGACAAACGAGCCCGCGGAGTGTGACTCCCACTCTGTACATCTATTCACATGAGACGAACGAGAAAGAGAGAGAGAGAGAGAGAGCCAAATATCTCAGCGGCCGGACATGGAAAAGTCCACATGCACTCGCTTGGCGATTTCCGATGACAGGAAAGGAGGAAAAGATAAACGGGAAAAGGCTTTTGGAACGGCATCGATCCTGCAGCTCATTAAGGATTCGTGAGGCCGAAGTCAGCCCCACATATGCTGAGGCTTACCTTCTTGTTTTGGTAGAACCTAACTTTCTTTCGTAATTAGTGTCCACCTCAGTATGAGGATGATTCCAAATAAAAGCGGATGAAGATAGTTAGCAGATGATTCCAACTTTCTTTCTTTGTCACTTCCACTGTGCAGATGGAGATAGTTAGCAGCTCAAATAGACGCCAAGCAATAAATAATTTTCTCATGTTAAGAGATGAAAGCAGTTTATCATAGAAAGAAACATACTAGAATAGTTTAGGAGCCATATTTCAAAAACAATTCTTGCAGGTTTAACAGGTGAAATTGATGATGATGTTGATCGGGAAGCAAGTGATGGGCACTTCTCAACAAATATAATTCCAACAAGTATTCAGGTCTCTACAGAACTTTCAGCAGTACGAGTGATATGAACATGATCAAATTCCATCCGAAATTTATTGCAAGGTGCAAGCAGCTACAACTCACAGTACTGATAACTTTATCTTCTCTCTCTCCTCTCTCTCCTATTTGCTATTTACTAAAGAATCCTACTGGATTTTATGCTCTGACGCTCGATCTCTGCTCTGCTATCCAACAATAAACTATATATATGTACACTGTTGAGTTACCTGGGACTGAAGAGAACCTTTCTAGTAGGGGAATTTGAGCATTTGCAGGTGCTCCACCAGCAATCCTTCTTCCTCTGTATATTATGGGCTACTACCAGACAGATGGGACATCATTACTCACCTCTCAGAAGCTTCGAATTAGGAGGTCCAATTCACTCCGGGCAGCTGGTATGGCTGTTGGAAGATGGCTCCACCATCCCGTAATGATCCAAGAATCATTTGGTCGTGGTATGTTGTGCCGTAGGGGATCTGATTGAGAAGCATCTGATTTGTGTGGCCACCGCCATCGTTGGTGGCGCTGCCATTGCTGCAGCTACTGGTATTGTTCTTGTCGGCAGCATTGTTGCCGCTACTGCCATGGCCGGCATGGAACCTCTTGGCAGGCGGTGCTGCGATGTCGGTGGACTGGGTCCAGTATGCAGAGGAAAGAGGGTGTCTCGTGGGAAAGGTACCGGTGGTACTGGGAGGAACAGGCGAGAGGTGCAGTTTGGCTCTTGCAGCAGCAGCAGCAGCGAGGTGGGTGATGGAATTGGCGGGCAGACCGACCTCATTCGCTAGTAGTCCCTCGAGAAAGGTCTCATCATGTTCGAGCAGTGAGCTGTAGTTGGTCGGAGCTCGTTGAGGTTGCATCCCTGTCTGATGAGCCACAGATGGCGCGGCTCCGAGCATGTCGTCCATGGGGCCTTCCCTGTCTCGATGCGTTGGCCTCGGGCTATCGCTCACGCTGTTCTTCTTGTAGATGCGGCACAGAACCCAATCATCCAACTGCATGATGTGAAGCAACAGGGATCGCGATTCAAGATCCACTAGTCTGATCACATGTTACTGAATTAACTGATGAGGGGGGGAGTAATCTACCCTGAGGGATCCACCCTTCTTCTTGTTCGCCATGTGACCACCGTAGGGGGGCCTGCAGCTACCGCTGTTGCTGTTGTTTTCAGGGCTGCTGCCGTCGGCGAGCCGGTACTCGTGCATGATCCAGTTGGTCTTAGTTCCCCTGGGCGGCCTCCCACGGTAGAACACCAAGGCTTTCTTCACCCCGACCTTGACCTGGCTTCCGCCGGACGTCAGCACGGGCTTGTCCGTCCCCGTGGCCTTCCAGTAGCCGGACGTCGCCGCCCGGTTCGGTCGCGCCCCGTTGGGGTACTTGCGGTCCCTGGGGCTGAAGAAGTACCACTCCTGCTCTCCGAAGTTCGCCTTACCTAGTCGTACACCACGTCCAATCGAATGCATCGCCGGGTTAGCAGCCGTACGGGATCAAGTGGCGCATGCAAATGGAAGAACAGAGACAGACCTGGGAGCTCCCAGGGGTCGAACTTATAGAGGTCAACCTCGGTGATGATGGCAACGGGGAGAGGTGCGGCGGCAGCCTTCTTTTTCAGGTAATGAACGACGAGCTCCTCGTCGGTGGGGTGGAAACGGAACCCCGGCGGGAGCTGCGGGTGCTGCTGCTCCTGCTGATGTTTCATGCCGGAGGACGAGTCGGTATTCTCCATCTCCATCTCCATCTCCAGGGAATTTGTGAGGGAGAAGAGAGGGGGTGGGGGTTTAAAGGGCGATGGATGTGCGGGCGTACCGATGGCGTTGGGGCGGGGATTCCGCGGTGGCCAGCGAACGCCCACCGGAGTCACAGATACTACCCATCCACCCTGGCAGGGAGCGCGGACACGTGTTGATGGGCCCACCGAGAGAGCCCGACTGGGGTGGGACCCGCTTGGGTCGTGATTCCGGTCCACTCGAGCCACGGCCATTGGATCTGCTCCTTCGAATCAACGGACGATCGCGATGTTAGATGATGGATGCCATTTAGGCTTTCTAAGTTATCTCGTAATTATGGACTCCTTTGGGGGGCAAGCATGAAGAAGGGGCCGAGAACTGTTCCCAACTGTTTCCACTGATGTCATGCTCTTTGTGATGCTGTTGTGGTTATGATGTGCCCATCCTTCGCCATCATGATGATGCTGACGACCGTTGGAGAACATGGTGAACACTCTGTATCTTTTTTTCTTTTCTTTTTTTAATGTTATTTTTTAAAATAGATTTAAATATTCTTGACTCATCTAAATCATAAAACTTTTTTTATCTCACTGATCTCGAACATAAATATTAGACAATCTAACTTTGTTATTGTTAATGTAGATCATCCAAAAAATTTAAATTATAGTGTTAATTTAGTTAATTTTTTGTTATATTATTTGGATGTTGATTCGGAATCAATTATAATATTTTTTATCTTCTATCACATGATATTGAGTTATTGATCCAGTGACGTTGACACCTTGGTTGGAGATGCATTGATCCCAAATGGACTAAATCAGCATCAGACTTGGATAATTAAAAAAAAATTAAAAAAATAAAAAAATCTTAAATTGATATATATATATTTTTCCCTTGTCATATTTATCTTCCATTATATCATTTATTTGATTCTAGGGGCACTAACTTGGTCACCATATTGAAAGTTTCAAATGCATTATCTATCTTGATAACAACGTAATCGAGTAATTAATAAGCTCTAAGTCACTCTCGATTGATTGGATGAACATTTAAAGTACTTTCTTGAAGGAAGATAATCTCGAACTTCATTCTTATCTTTCAATATATAAAAATATATTCTGAATAAGAGAGAAGTACTCTTTTTTTTTTCTGTAGAATTATTCGAACTCAAAACCTCATATCACTAATTTGAGTATTAGAGGAATCGAATCGGAAACCTCTTTCAATCTTAATCTTCATGTAGGTAGCATCTTATGAGCATAACATCTTCATATTGGAGATACTTCGAATAATTCTATGCACATGAGTTTAAACCATTTTGAGATAACCAAAATATCAATAATATTTTTCTCTATCACTATTGAATTATTCATTTGATAAAATGAAGCTTATATAGTTCTATGGCCTTATCTGTGCAAATGAATCTAAAAAAGAACCCGACCAAACCTGAGTTTTGATTTGGTCCTGTTTTCTTAGAATTAGCGGTTTGTTTGCTTGGGAAATTTGAACCGCAAATGGTTCTTTCCGTTTGTCATTTGAAACTATTTTCCAAACAAGAACTTAATCAACAAAAATTTATAATATAAATATTTAAATAAAATTATATACAAATATTTTTTTAAATGTCATTTTTATTGAGTTGTTGAAATTATTCAATTATGGTAGACATGGAAACAATATAATTAACATACTACTTAAATTTATTTCATGTTTTAGAAACTGATAAGAAAACTGAACGAATTTTCTTTAAAAAATGGATTTAATTTCCTATTTTATTTTAATTTAATTGAACAATGGTCTCGCTTAAACATCAACATAGGGTGTGTACATCATCTACATTTTGTCAAGCTTCTACTATCTAAATGGCTAGATAGAGCTTGACAAATGTATTTAGCAGATCCAAATCAAGATTACTATTGTTATGCTTGTGTTCCAAATGAAGACAAAGTGAGTCCACCATCCCTTATCTTAATCTGAGGTTTTAATTTTGATCTTCATTTTTTATGCAAGTTAAGCTGCTTTAAATGGATGAACTTTTTGGGGGATGAATAGTTTTTGCTTCCTTTAAAACCATATACATGTATCACAATCAATTAAAGTTGTCATTGATTAGCTCTTAACCATGGTTAACTATCTCATGCTTAATAGTGCCTTGTTACAGTTAAAAACTTAACCCAATTCATGATTATTGTCCAACACTTGGAAAGTAGAAATGTCACATTAAGTTGAACCTCAAAATAATTGTAAGCACAATTATGTGGCTAATTTGAATAGAATTTGATCCAAATGATGTTATATCTAAAAGACCCACTTAATTTAGGAATTCAGATAAATGACATCAACTTGTTTAAACTATGATATTGTTGACTAATGTATTAATTGGAAGCCTTAAATGACCAATCAATTATCATAATTCTCCTGTTTGTTGCCAGCAAAAGATGTTCAAATCAGTGAATAAAGTTAATTAAATGATACTTAAATTTGATGCTAAAATTTTCTTCAATCAGAGTACTACCAGAAGCAGTAGTGGCCACAAATGGATATGTCTTTTATGGTAAACCCTCCCAAGATGTGAATGTGTATATACATACATATATATACACCCTATCCTATGCTTTCTAATTCCAAGAGAGAGATAGAGAGAGACAGTCAATTATATATGGTCCAAGAATTAAAAGAGATTAAAATGGTTTGGGTTTGGAAAAAGCTTTTGTGGTGCATAGTGTTTGTGATACATGTGTGAGAATACAAGATATTACCATGTAATCAGTGACTTGATTCTTCAAAGCTATGATTTGTCTTCTTGTTTCCAATGTCATCTTCAATCTTTGTCCTGTGCACTTGAAGTTTTTACTTGGGCTCTTAGGTTCACAAGTGTTAGCCCACTGGTGAGTGGAAGCTTGTGGATCCAATGGAAATCCTCTGCAACTTGGTACCTTCTCAAAAGGTGGAGAAGGAAGGAAAAATGGCAACCTTTACTGAGGAATCAATGGGGAGATTGAGATGGTATGTGAGCCAAATTCACCATGACCAGTAAGATGAACAACTGAGGCAAGGTTTAATATGGCATGACAGCAGCGACCCACCTACTGAATCAAGTACATTTTATGCATGTAATCACGTGGATTTCCCTTATCATCCGATGTCCAAGTTTCTTGGTCCGATCCCCTCCTTCAGCTGTCACAAAAGTAAACCCACGATTTGCTCTCTCTCTCTCTCTCTCTCTCTCTCTCTCTGCTGTGATTGGGTAGCAGATAAGCCGTCTTGTGGCCTTGGTTGAATCGTACATTCGAGGAAGAAAGAGAGGGGGGCATCATCATCGCACTCTTATCGAGAGAGATTTCTGCAACCCATGAGAGAGTGGGAGAGAGGGAGAGGGAGATGTGGACTATTCAATTCTTTTACGGTGCATACCATCTCAGTGCAAGTGCTGTAGAGAAGGGGATATATGTTGCCCGGTTGCTGCCTGGGATTGTTGCTAAAGCCCTCAGGTTTTTGGTCTGCCATGCACTCGTCTTGGTGAGACAAGCATGAAGCCTGCGTGAGATTTCGGTGGGGAGAGAAGTTGATTTGAAGCCGCGGTGGGTGGGCATCCGTCCCCCTTGCCCGGCGATGGCAGCAGAGGACGCGGACGACCGCGACATCGTCGAATGGTTCGAGGCCGCAGCCGAGACCGCGGGCGCCGTCCAGTCGCAGACGCTCCACCGTATCATCGAGAGCAACCTCGGCTCCGAGTACCTTCGGAGGTGGCTCGGCGGCGACCTCCGCCTCCACGACTTGAGCCCCGCGGAGCTCGAGTCCCTGTTCACGTCCGCTGTCCCGCTCGCCTCCCATGCAGACCTCGAGCCCTACATCCAGCGGATCGCCCATGGCGATGCCTCGCCTGTCCTCACCCAGCAGCCCATCACCATGCTCTCCCTCAGGTACTCCCTACTTTCTTCTCTTCCTCCCGTTTCCTCTGTAGGAAGTGGACTGTGGCCTTCGGGTATGTGCCCGTGTGTTGTGCATTCATGTAACTCGTTCTGCAGCTCTGGAACCACAGATGGCAGGCCAAAGTATGTGCCCTTCACGCGCTTCAGCTCCCAGTCTACACTTCAGATCTTTAGGCTCGCAGCTGCATACCGATCGAGGTGTATATGCATACGAACGACTTAATTTGATTTGAGATTTGTTAATTGATCAAAGAACTGAGGTTGTGGTTGGATTGGAAGGGTGTTTCCGATAAGGTCCGGAGGCAGGATCCTGGAGTTCATCTACAGCAGCAAGCAGTTCCAGACCAAGGGCGGGCTCATGGCAGGAACAGCGACCACCCACTACTTCGCAAGCGAAGAGTTCGAGACGAAGCAGAGGACCACCAAGTGCTTCACCTGCAGCCCGTTCGAAGTGATCTCAGCGGGAGACTACAAGCAGTCCACCTACTGCCACCTCCTCTTCGGCCTGCTCTTCCATGACGAGGTGGAGTTCGTGGCCTCCACCTTTGCCTACGGCATAGTCCAAGCTCTGACGGCCTTTGAGGACCTGTGGGAGGAGCTGTGCGAGGACATCAGACAAGGGACCCTTAGCTCCAAGATCACCTTGCCGACGATGAGGAAAGCTGTACTGGAGCACCTTATGCCCGACCCATCTCTGGCTTCCAAGATCGAGAGGGAGTGCGAAGAGCTGAGAAGCTCGGGCTGGTGCGGGTTGATTCCTCGCATGTGGCCTAACGCCAAGTACATCTACTCCATAATGACGGGATCGATGCAGCCCTACTTGAGGAAGCTGAGGCATTACGCAGGAGAGGTGCCACTGGTTTGTGCCGAGTATGGGTCCACGGAGAGCTGGATTGGGGTGAACTTGGAGCCGCTGAATCCTCCGGAGAGAGTGGCTTTTACGGTGATCCCCACCTTCTCTTACTTCGAGTTCATCCCTCTGTACAAGCAGCAGAAGCAAGATAGCAGCACGTTGGTGACTCCTGATGACTTCGAGGAAGGCCAACCGGTGCCCCTGTGCAAGGTCTCCGTTGGGCAGCAATATGAGATCGTCCTAACCACTTTCACAGGTCTCTCTCTCTCTCTCTCTCTCTCTCTCTAGTTTCAGAATCTTCATTGCTGCATCACCAGAGCTCTTCGGTACACTGTACCGCCCTTGGATGGCACGAGCGTTGGGGCCACAAACTCATCATCGAACAGTTCGTGGCATCCTAAGCTTTCGTCATGTCCTTTGCGGTATTCCAATCCAATCTATCACAGCCGAGGGATGCTTGAATCCGCTCTTCCATCTTGGCAGTTTCCATGTAGTGTCACTAGAACTGGATTAACTTGCCTGCGACCATAGATAGCTTCGGGGACGGCATGGGCAAGCAATGCCCACACCGTCCTTCTTGGACCAACAATGATGTGTGGCCACTCTCCTTGACACCATCACCATTCATTGCCCTCCGTGGTTTCCCACCGCCGTATCTCAACAGCCGCGCTGTCCTAATAAATACGATGATAAGAATGCGACATCTGATGAACCCACTGTGCCATGGCGTTTGTCCTCTTATTCTTTATTGTGGTCCACCATCCCATTCTCGCGTGGTTGTTTTCTGCTTTGAGGAACCACTTCGCGTCGTGAGCCTGTTCATCCCACAGTCAAGGTTGTGCAGTGGATCAAGAAAAAGACTATGAGCGATGATGAATAATTCGCAGTTGGCGAATGGAAGGAGAGGGAGAGGGGGCACCAGTCGTAAGAAGGAAGTACAGAATCTGACTTTTGGAGTTCCCTTTCAGGTCTCTACAGATACAGGTTGGGAGATGTGGTGGAGGTTGCAGGCTTCTACAAAGGTGCCCCGCAGCTAACTTTTGTCTGCAGGAGAAAGCTCATCCTGACGGTGAACATCGACAAAAACACGGAGAGGGACCTGCAACTCGCGGTGGAGAAGGGGAGCGGCCTCCTGAGCCGGACCAAGGCTGAGTTGGTGGACTTCACCAGCCACGCCGACGTGGCGCACCACCCGGGCCACTACGTCATCTACTGGGAGATCAAGGGCGAGGTGGAGGATGGCGTCCTCCGGGAGTGCTGCCGCGAGATGGACGCGGCCTTCGTCGACCAGGGCTACGTGGTGTCCCGGAAGACGAGCTCCATCGGGCCGCTGGAGCTGCGGATCGTGGAGACCGGCACGTTTCGCAAGATAATGGAGCACTTCATCGGCAACGGCACCGCCATGAGCCAGTTCAAGACGCCAAGGTGCACTACCAACCAGGTGCTGCTCAGCATACTCGACTGCTGCACCGTCAAGCGCTTCTGGAGCACGGCGTACGCGCCATAGCAAGTTTCCAGCCGGGGAAGATGCTCCAGGTTCCTGCTATTAACCTAACAACTGCTGCCACGTTGAAGAAGACTGTGATGCTACCAGCCAAGACTGCATTGATTTAAGACTAGACAAAACGTTTGTACTCTCTCTCTCTCTCTCTCTCTCTCTCTCTCTCTGTATATATACGTTATATATATGCATTAGCTTCTTGGATGGCCGGACTTTTGTCCTTTGTTTATCTCATTAAGAGGTAAAGTGGGTCGTTTGCTCTGCTTCTGGCAAGCAGTGATCACTGCAAATCTTACTATGTTTAAACATTTGACTACTATATATATAATATGTGTGTGACTTAGCTGGATTTTCACAACATCAATGACTGGGATCATGAATGATGTTTCTTCTGCTTCTGCCGCGTGTACGAAAGTAAGCTTTTGACCCAGTCTACGTAACTTGAGGAATAATCAAACATGAAGCGAGGACAGTGACGACAAAAATGAATTCCTGGTGGAAAATATTATCAAGCCTATAAGAACAATTCAAGAAATAAGTTTCACTTATTGAGTGTAAGTCGATAAATCCGGCTCTCAAATTTATTATAATTAAACTACTTAGAAAGCCACCAATAAACGATAAACTCAAAACGTTGACCTCTTACTGACATGATAACTTTACCAAACCTAAACATTTAGAATGCAGTTGCAGTTTATGTTGTGATGGGATTGGCGTGAAGAGACTAAAGGATGAGTACCTCTATATTCCAACCATCCGATGTCATGTGTGTCTTCTATCGATCATCCTCGTAACTTATGATCGACGACTCCAGATCCTTGTGTCCACCTCTACTTGATCACCCCACTCGAGCTGCATCAAAATCAATGGTGGTGAGACAATTACAAGAGAGCCAACATCAACGACATATCATTAAATGAGACGTGGACCGCCGGATCAGCTGTAGGTGTACGCTGGATTCGTTTTCCTTCTTTTTGCCAACCGCGAATCCACTGTTGGGGCCTCTCACTGTCGTCCCCTTCCATCACGTTCGCGGTCCAAAAGCCACCACCAAAAAGCCAGAACGAGAGCAACAGGGCCATTGATTGAGTCCCTCCCACTATCGTCGCCTCCCACGTGATCGGCCGGCATGGTCGCTTATACTCTTCAACCCCCCCTCGCTGCGTCAGATTTCAATGTATTATGCATATTGATCCTCCTCCAATTCTGTATTAACAGTAAGGTAATATGATAAAAGTCTGAAGGTGCTGTAGCGCAAAGCAGTGCGACGCCGGGGATCCCAACGCGTACCTGAGACAGAAGAAGTGCCCTGGATGTTATTAACAGGGAGGTGATGCCTGCAGAGGCAAAAAGTCCAGCTTCGGAGGCTCGTGTTAGAATGCCGCCTGCTGGGTTCCTGTGGAGTCTTGGAAGTGCAGCTAGCTGTTGGATCCTTGGTCGCCTGAAGTCGGTTGCCAGGTGAGAGGAGGGCAAAAGGCCAAGATTCCAGAAAAAAAGAAAAAACAGAGTTACTGTTCTAGAATTTTAAATTCCCGAAATCAATGTATGTTCTGTGATCGGTATACCAATCATATTACTGTTGAAGCTGGTACTTCAAGTGAAAAATCATGGCCACAAGTAATCAGAGTTTTGAGTTGGTATAAGATTCAGACAGGGTACATGCTGATATGGCCGTGTTGGTTGGCTTTGGCTAGACGATCTGAAGGAAATGAACATGCCTGGTGGTGGCCCAGGTTATGTATGCTTCATTTTCTATTTAATAAATGGTATAAAAGAAAGCTTGCATCTTGGACTATGACTTCTTATGAACCAATCGACCAATAAAAGTGGTTGCATCGTATAGTCAAAATCAACGGCTTAATGGAGGATGATGAGCAAGCAAGCCTGGAAAGTTTTCAAGGACATTTTGGCAAAAGGCTCAAGGTGGTGCCAGCTTTGGAATAGACGGAGTCTGAAAAGGTTGAATCCATAAATACCTGCACCATTATCATCGTACTGTGTGGCTCCCCAACCCAACCTGCATGCGGCAGCGGAATCACCACCTCGGCCAGCGGGGGTGGCTGTCTTTAAATCTACCGCAACCACGTTCCGACGCTCCACTGTGTACAGAATCGTACTTGGATCTTAAACCAGCATGTCGTCACATGGAGCAGGAACATTAAATTAGCTTGTAATCCTGACAACAGAGATGAAATTGACAAGACTAGCAGCAACCCCAACGACCATAGTCATGGATGCAGGCTTTGATTTGCATGAATTAAACACACACATGGTAGGAAAGGAACTAGTTTGGAGGTAAATCGTACCTGTGGTTAGTAGATCTAGTTTTGCAGACATCGAGGAAAAGATTCATCCTCGCGAATACACGAACTGCTACATCAATTTGTCAACACAACAGCAGAGCGAGACACCATGAGCTAGTCAAAAGAGTCCAAAAATAGTTAAAACTCGTGGTAATACGCCTTCCTTCAGTTCATAACACTAGTTAAGCACTGCAAAGATTCCAAGACAAACAGCCAGCGGATGCAGAGAGACAAACCATAAAACATATCCCACATTCACAACAAAAACCAGGAGAACAGAACTGTGAGATATTTTAAGACAAATGTATCCATTAAATTATTTTCAGAACAATATAGGCTCTAAGAGATTTACAAATGACAACAATGATGATGAGTTCAATAGAATTTTTGACATCCTTTTCTATGATTTGTGTAAAATAACTTAACCGTGTAATGGCACCATGCTTAACATAAAAAACGAAAAATGGGGAAAGAAAACTGTGCAAACTCTAGAATCGCTACTCACAAATGTGCTGGTTAGTACCCTTCCTATCAGGTGTATCTCCAAGCAACCAGAGCACCTATTAAGATGAGTGTATATAACTAAGAGAACCAAATGTAGAAGTGGTTGATATCTGGGGGATATTAGGTTAGCCAGTGACCAAAACTGTGTGTGAAGGAATCAAGGGCGAGGCTAGACCCTGAACAGATAACTTAGGTCCTCCAATGTCAAGCGAGTTTGGCCAGCACCAGATTCATCTTCTCCAAATGCGGAAGCAACCATCTCCCTTTTCTTTTCCTGTAAACAAATAATCTATCACATTAGCACAAGCATATAGTAGTGAAGGAAGAAGCTATTATGGGCAAGAGTTAAATCCTGATTCTCACATCTACCCTACAGATTAGGTCTGATGCATACCAACAAACTCAGATACCTTCAAACTATCAAGTTATTGGATCACAAGTATCAAAGGGCCAACACTAGAAGCAGATCATTTTGATAAGAAATGATTCTCAAGTATGTCTTCTAATAAATTAGTCCCTGTACATGCTAACATTGAGTTTGAAATTTTCTTCAACATAAAACACATTCTTGCATCCATAAAAATCAGTTAAAGACCTAAAATCTGCCGAGCAAACTTTTACTGGGAAATGGTGCATTTAAAATTAATAAAATAGCCAATATTATTATAAGAGGTCAACTTAGAATAATTTTTAGATTGGAAGGCGAATCTGATCCTGATCTCAGTAAGAATCAATAACATTGACAGCTTGAGACAGTTGATTCAATAGGTTCACACTGGAAAGAAGAACTGTGATAACCTGATTTTCTGAAACTACTTCAAGGCTTCTACAAAGCATAATAAATTAATTTCCTCAAAAGATCTAAATGTTAATGCATTTTCTTGTTTCACTTTTTCTTTGTTTTGTTTGCTTTAGGGCTTTGTATGCAGATCATAAGAGAAACTCATTATGGGAAGAGTAACAAAAAAAGTCACAAGTGATACATGATATTTTATTGTTTGAAGGTTCTTACCCAACATCAGTTAGTTCTAATGGACCAATGGAAATCTCAACTTTGCATAAAATAAAGGGTGTGGATGGGCAGTAGGCCAAAACTAGCTCAAAACAACAATTGACCAAGAAAATGAGCTCAAACTGAGAACCAATAGACCAGTGAAAGATTTAGAAAGCATGGTCAGGGTTGCCAGTAATAAAGCAACAGGCCTCAAACATTAACCAGAATTACCTTTGCCTTGAAAAACTAGATACAACGTATTTGATTTTGCAACTTTTTGAAAATGTAATGCCTAATATAAATCATGTTTCTAGAGAAACTAATCAGGCTGTTAACAAAGGACCAGCTACCATTTTCAACTCAAAGCCATAGAAAATTATTGAATGCCTGGATCTTAGTTAATAAAACTGTTCCATTAATAAAAGAATAAAATGCAAAATTTGGATAAGGATCTTACTTACTGGAGCTTGGGTATGTTTGACTGTTATTTGAAGATGTAATGCATAATATAAATCATGTTACTAGAGAAGCTAATCAGGCTGTTAGCAAAGGACCATCTACCATTTTGAACTCTGATGCCATAGAAAATTATTGAATGCCTGGATCTTAGTTAATAAAGTTTTTTGGTTAAAAAAGGCAAAATTTTGATAAGGATTTTACTTACTGGGACTTGGTTATGTTTCACTGTTATTTGCACAGATTTCAATAAGGAATTTTTTTTTCCATAATGGAATTCTCTCTGCCATATTCATCTACCCTCTTTATTTATTTCTTGCTCTTCCTCCTATCGACTGTGAATTGTCAAGGAATTAATTCAGCAAGACAGGAACTGTTTACCTCAATTTTATCTAAATATACTATGTTTGATTGAGATTGATGTTTATATGAATAAACTGCTTCAAGAAAGGTACAATCGATTCAACTGAAATACATAAAAACAACTGGAAATTTCAACAATTTCTTCTCAGGAGTTCCAGTTGTTTTGGAAGAAACTGTCTGGTTTTAGTTAGAGTTTACCCAATTAGAAATTATCCTATTAATGGCTAAAATTAAATATGTTAAGCTTTCCTTTTTTATATTTTTTAAGACATCTTGGACCATATGTATAAACTAAGCCTTCAAATAAGACTTATCCAAGCTCAAGCCAAACATGTTGAAGCTCTGCTATTGTTGAAGCCACATGAATATTTTATGAAAATATTTTGCATAAAGCACAGATTTGTTTTTCAAGATCCCATCATTCCTCTTGCTCCTTCTGGCGGAGATTATGGTAGTTATTTCACCCTGGTTTGTCCTTTACTGTCAGGGGGTTGGGAGTGCTATTATGGGCATTTGTTCAGAGTATGAACCTTCCACTTCTACAAGCAGAGTCCTATTTTTGGACTGCAGGTTTATCCTTGCTCAAGGCTAATTGGTTAATTTTTTGGTACTTCCACGTAGAGGCACATAGATTTTACAAGGAGACTGTCCTCCCAAGCTCTTGGGACTCTTAAGAGAGGCCAATCCAATGGATAGCTTTTAAGGAGAGGTTTGGCTGTCTTATCCTAGTACTGAGATTGCAGCCAGTCACCAACACAATTGGTTTACCTGGTCGAATTGCCAAAATAGTGAGCAGACTATTTAAAGCCACATAGACAGCTAAATCCAAAACACTCAGGGATGGCCAGGACCAAAATCAGTTATTTTGAACATTGAGCTAGCAACTATTTTTCACAAGAGGTCACTCTAACAGAATGCAAAAAAAAAAAAGGGCGAAAAGTTACTTCTAACAAACTAATAGCATCATGTTTTGCGGACCAAAGAATGCACATTTCAAGTCATGCACTTGCTCAGCTATATGAAACTTCTGTTGAAGAAACATAACCTCTTTAGAATGGATTAACATAACCATAGATATTTTGTGACAAGAAAATATAAGTATAGGAAGGAATTAAAGTACTCAACAGCCTGATATGGTACCTGGAGAGCCAAGATGCGGTCTTCCACTGTGTCCTTCACTGTCAAGCGTGAAACAGTCACAGGACGAGTCTGGCCAATTCTGTGTGCTCTATCAATTGCCTGGTCCTCAGTAGTAGGATTCCACCATAAGTCTAGAAGAAGAACATGACAGGCTACCACCAAATTCAGACCAAGACTTGCGGCTTTCAGAGACATAATCATTACAGTAACCTGTAACAAAGTATCTTAAATACAGCATACGAAAGAAGAAAAAAGGTTTACATAGTTGATGAAAGAATATTGTGACTCAAAGATTCATGGCAGACCTCTGGAAGCATGTTGAAGTCTTTGATTGCTCTCTCCCTAGCAGCAACAGACATTGTCCCATCAAGTCTCCTGTACTGTATACATGAATCTTTTAATGGAACTTCCAATAAATCCAACATTCTTGTCCACTGAGAGAAGACAATGGCCTTTTCAGATGTCTGACAATTTTGGTTGGAACTCTTTCTGTCGTCTGTGTCAACAGAACATATCTGATTTTGCAAGGAGCCATCAGTTTCTTCGATAAGTTTCTCAAGGTTGCAGTTCGGAAGAGAACATTGAGATTTAGGCAGTGATTGCAAAATCTCAACAGCTGCTTTTACTTTAGAAGAATAAGAAGATAACCTATTTCCACTGGTTTCAGCTGCATGTACCATTCCAGAGCCACAACCACTAGAACAACATTCCTCAACAGGTAATTCACATATAGAACTTACTAATGTGTTTCTGGAAAATACCGAAGCAACACCTAATCGAACTTTGCAGTCAGCTGAAGGGCAGATGTTGTCATCCCCATTAAGATGCTCAGAAATACACTGGTTGCAGAAAACGTGTCCACATATAGTAACAACCGCATCTTCAGGTGGATCCTATAAACATCATATAATCTTAATAAAATAGGCTCATCAATATTGTACCACCAACTAATAAGCTCATTGTCACGTGAACAACAGAAAGTAGAACAAAATAATTCAAAATCTAGCGACAAAACAATTATAGTATATTTGGATGTGTTGATAACAAGAAATATCAAAATCTAAAATACTATTCCCGATAAAAATTTGGACTAGTTTTTTGGTTAGCAAATACAGTAATATGGTTATCTTGCATTATTCACAGAAGTTACTGAAAGAATATATAAGCAGTACAGTAGTTTAGAGGTTCTGTTTACCTGATCTAGAGAAAATTTCAGTTATTACATGAGAAAATAGACTACAAGTAATATTATGAAATCAAGACCCAAACAAATGTACAGTTATATGAAGATTCTAATGGACACTGAAAATATATTTTTTGATGGACCACAAGTGAAAAAAATACTTACATTACAGATTGTACAAATTGCCAAGCATGCTTCCAAACAACTCAGCAGATACTTCTGTTTCTCCTTAGGAAGTTTTCTAACCATTTCAATGGAAGACCTCCTGATAGAATTAGAATCATATCCATTTACCAAAAGGCGATGATCACAAGCCTGCCTAAGCCGTAAGAGCATTAACAAAATATTCACATAGTTTTGTTTGACAGTTCCCTCATTTGCATAAACCTGACAATGCAAAAGCGAAAGTTTAAACTTGAAGCTCCAACACATATCCAAGAACACAAGCTTCTATTGCGAAAATCTAAATTGTGAAGAAAGACTACAAACAGGATCCTATGCTTTACAAAGAAAGATAATATATTCCCACCATAGTTGAACATTCAGATATAGTAAGCTTGACTAATGCAAATTTGGGAATTGGGATTATCTTCAATTCAAGAGCATGTCAACTAAATTAACAAAAAAAAAAATCAAGAACAAGATTCATTGTCATAGATAACCTTAAAGATAAGGTAACAACAATAATTATTTCAAAAATAATATTCACCATAAGTAATCTTAATGACAATAAGTTATGCAAAAGCAACATCGAGAGAAATTTTAAAACATGAGAATGTACCTTAAACTGCTCACGAGATTCAGCTTCTAGATTAGTGTAGAAGGTCCGTTCCTCCTCTGAGAATTCCACCTTCTTCAAAGTGATAGTCTTCGTTGGCAAGGTAATAATAGGCTTACCATCAATCATACTGCCTGAAAATGAAATCATGATGAATATGCAGTTGTTGTTAAGCAGTAAATACAGAAGTAAAAGAAAGAATTGTATGATTAGAAAAAATGTGCTTGATAAATAAACCAAGATTTAGAATCAAGCCATTCTCACGGTCAAAAACATCCAGAAGATTTCCTACAGTTGGAAGTGGAGAGGAATCCTACTCAATCAAGTATGTACAGAACCATAACGTCCAAAAAAGGATCTTGATTTACAGATCTTATCATATATACTCATCTCCTATCGAACTAACAACTTAGAATAGCTTATTCGTCCATATCGTATTGAAGAATAACAAGGGAATGTATGATCACCTTTGGAATTCTTAATAAGTGGCAATTCTACTAGTTACTGCAGGGAAGTAATTGGTGTGTGATCCATAGAAGATTTGTCTGCTGACCTAATTTACTTGGACACACACTAGGGCACACAGCCTAAACACACACACGCACATGCCAGTGAGGCCACCTAAATCCTAATAAGATATCCAGGGGGGAGCTAATCACACCTTAATTCCTTTTTCCTGGGAACAGTAGATATATGGGAAAAGGTTCTCATTGAGAAAATAAAAAACAAAAAGCAATATAAATCTCAACAAACTCATACAAAAAGGAAAAACTGAAATCTTCATAGTTCTTCAACGAATCAATGGAAAGGGCATCCATCAGTAATGTCAATTCAAAACCACTGCAATAATAAGAATTGAAGTCACCTTTAGTGCGTCGTAGCATTACGGTCTTCAGAACAGCTTGAAGCTTTTTGTAGCCATTTGTTGGATTCCGGCTTATTGGAATCTTTATCATGGAACAAAAAGTTTTATAAGTAGCAAATGGATCATATCTTAGAAACCGGAAATAGCTATAGAGGTCATCAACTGCATTCTGTATGGGAGTCCCAGACAAGCACCACCTTCTCTTAGCCCGCAGACCCCAACATGCCCTTGCAACTTGAGTCCTGTAATTCTTAATGCTTTGAGCTTCATCCAAAATTACCCTGAACCACCCAACTCTTGCAAGAGGTCGAGCAGCAGACTCGAGCAATGCACTCTGGGTACATTTTTTCATGGAGTTTGGAGAACCCTTCCTTTTTTTATCAGACGTGTGGCCCATCAGACTCTCAGGTTTTCCTTTCTCCTCATCATCTTTACCACCAAGTGGCTGCTTGGGGACTTCCATGCTTACAATTGCATATGTTGTTAGTACAACATCATATTGTGTGAGTTCATGGGGATCCTTCGTTCTATTACTTCCATGATATACTAAATAGGACAGGTTAGCCCTGCTGGTGACTCTAGTTTTTAGTTCCTCAGCCCATTGTCGAAGAACACTTGTAGGACAAACAACCAAAGTTCCAGCTGCAGGCCTACTCATTACAGTAACCACAGAGTTCTCCTTTCTCTTGGATCCAGTGACCTCTGAAAGACTTGATATCCGGGGCTGCTTTGGTCCGTCAATCTCAGAGGCATTGTCATTACCATCATCATCATCATCATCCAGATTCAAAGCCTCAAGTCTATCTTGTTTACCCATAGAAGAAGATGATTTAGGTGGTGGAGATCTCTCCATCAAGATTAGTGCTATTGTAGATATTGTTTTACCTAGTCCCTGAAACATAAACACATTTCAAATGAGATTATTTCTTGGATACCAAATGTGATTTGACCCTTACCTATATCACATTGGTAAAAGGTGACAAACCTACCTTCTTGATGTATGTTATTTTGCTGATGATATTATTTTATTTGATGATAATTCAAATGAAATTAACGATCAATTATTCAATAAGATTGAACAATTGATGAAGATATTATCCATAGAATAAAAATATAATGATTAAAATCGTGAAGGAGTTTTGTGAGATCATCGATTACCCATAAGATTAAGAGAAAAATATTATAAGATAGTTGTTAGACTAATAAAATACTTTATGGATCTGAGTAATAGACAGTTAAAAGATAATATATACAAGAAGTTTATGTTTCTGAGATGAAAATAAAAAGATTGATGTGTGGACTTACTAGAAAAGATAGAAAAGAAATTGTTTATGAATATATAGTCATGTGTTAAGGAGATCAATAGTTAGGAGATCTAAAATGATTATTATTAGTAGTACAAGAAGAAATAAAAGATGACCTAAAAAGACTAATAGAAATTAGAAATATAAATTTAAATACTCTAAGTTAACTAAAGTTATTACTCTTTATAAATACCAATGGAGGCAAAGATTCATGTAGCCAATCTCAAATGATTGAAACTATTCAGCTTTATTGTTGTTGTATGATACATTGGAATATGATTTTATGATTATTAAATAAGATAAGAACCAGCAAAGGGCTACATGGACCTGATCATCTGCAAGTATCCCACCAGAGCAGTGTGGACCAACAGTTTCCTTGTGTACCATCCAAGATAAAGCTATTCGCTGTAACAAAAATGCTCCTTTCAGGCCATCAATGGGGAAAAGAAACTAACAGCAAGTGCCTTAACCACAGAAAACATTAACTAAAAGAATCCAATCAAACCTGGTGTCTCAATAAAGGAACTGCCAACACTCCCTCAGGAAGGCTAGCCTCAGATTTTGGCTGAGAAAGATCCTGTCATGAAACACAAGCCAAGCATATCATGGCAGTACATATATATAGAAAGCAGCTATCACATAAATATCAGATAAAAGATTACTTCAGTGCAAACAGCAAATAGAGCCACACATCATATATAGAAGGCAACAAGATAAAGATCGTGATAAAATTTAAGAAAAACTGCAATGTCAATGCCTGCCTGCCACTGAAGTACATAAGCCTCACCAGTAAGATGAAAATAATTCCCCCTTTTTAATCTGAACAGCCTTAGAACAAGAGTATATATATATATATAAGAAGAGCAAGTACAGTTCCAGGAGGCTCCCAACTATGTGCTGATAGACATTGGTTAGGCAGATCAGATATCTTCTTTTGCAACCTTGAATCCATGATGGAACCACTTGGAAATGAAGCAACCTTATGTATGCTACTTACCATCATTCAAAAGGACATATGCTTGATGATTATGCAACTAATCTATCAAAAGCCCTTCACTGAATCACACTTGCATAACATGTCATCTAAATATATATAGAAGATCATGATTTAATATACAAATTAACTGGTGCTTACGAGTCCAGCCCAGGTAAAGGAACAACAAGCTAAGTACCATTTTTATTCTTATCCAGTCCATTGGACAGCACAAATCTGAATATGATGCTCAGTATCTCGGATATCATGGTTGTGCACCATTTCATCATTTCCCAAAACTGGTCCGTCAACAGTTAAAACCTTGGGTTGGATAACTATATCATATGCAAGTATTCAAATTGAATAGACAAGAAAGTCAGTTAGATCCATATCTAAATTGACCTCTCTAGTTTTATTCTTATCCAGTCACATTGGACAGCACAAATCTGTATATGATGCTCACTATCTTGGATATCATGGTTGTGCACCATTTCATCATTTGCCAAAACTGGTGAGTCAACAGTTAAAACCTTGGGGTGGATAACTATATCATACGCAAGTATTCAAATTGAATAGACAAGAACGTCAGTTAGATCCATATCTAAATTGACCTCTCTAGTTTTCCTCGAAAAGGTAATAATAAAAAAATCATTTGGTTATACATACTTAGAACATAGAAACACCTACGTAACTAGATGGTGTATCACAACTTGAGAAGAAGCAGTGTCCACATTATGAAAGGTAAATGTGACTTTGAGAGATATGGACATTAAGGTAAATGCATCGAACATGGCATTGGTGATTGTGGTTGGGGGGGGGGGGGGGAGCAACCAAGAGCATTTTACAGAGAAAAAATTGATGGGACCATCCATAAAGAGATGGTCTGAATTCTGATTTACTGCCACTACATATGGATCCAAGTGAGACCTTGTTCCTTGATATATACGACAGACAAACATTGAAATTTCAATTGGACCAGTATGTCCCATACGGCATTCATCAGTCCACCTATGAACTGGCACATGGACCAGGCTAAATTGACCAGTCCAATCAATTTTAATGCTACTGAGCATGAACCAAGGAATAACCTCATTGCTTGACTTTTGGATCCAAAAGAAACCAGTTAAGGTTCTCTTTTCCCCTTTTTAACCCATAAACCCCTCATTTCATGTGAACAACAATGCATCTACTGACAATGGTGGCCAGAGGGAAGATTCTCTAGTTCCCACTACGAAGACACAGACAGGTGGAGCATGGACTGAAGAAGATACATGCAGTTTGTTTATGGTTGCAAGGATACAGGAAAAGATAAGGTAGTTGATAGCTACAGGAGTCAGGAAGTACCCATTTGCAGTATTTCCACCAAAATGAATCTCATGGCCAACAGTTTCACTGTGATAGTTGGTCATTTTTAAACGAGTTGGATGCTTCATATAGCATTAAACACCAGTAGAACAACAACAATAGTAGCTCTAGCACAGTAATCCTGCCAAGTCGTATGTACTTACCACGATCATCCTTTTTGGTGTCTCCTACCATACAGGTTGTTAAGGATGATCAGATTACAATTGTCACCATATTACTTTATTGATGGGATGTTAGGGGATTGACAAACAACGCACACAAAAGATTAGTGTGGCTGAGATCAAAATATCTATGTGGATGAGCAGAGTAAAAAGAATGTAAAACCCAGCATATAAGGCTTCGCCAATGCAAGATCCGAGTAGAGTCAGTATGTCAATATGTCACTATGTCGATACGTACGCGATCCAACCAGTCCAAGTAATGATCAGTATGGGTTCCATCATGAAATTTTAAACCTTGGTTGTAAGGTCACTCGGGCTTTATAGAATTGGATGTTAAGGGATTGACAAACAACATGCACAAAAGATTAGTGTTGCTAAGATAAAAACATCCAAATGGATAAGTGGAGTAAAAAGAATGATAAACCCAGCATACAAAGCTTCAGCCAATGCGAGATCCAGAGAGGGCCAATGTACAAAGCCTTAAACATAGAGTTATTTCCAAGATTTGAACCCTGGTCTTCAGGTCGCAACAGAGCAACCTTGTACCAAGGTCTGCCCTCTAACAATAAATATCAACGAGTCAATACAATAAACATGGTAGGCCAAGAGACCAAGCAACACAAAAGCATACACCATCAGAGGTCTCATAGTAGTTTTCATTTACACTTTGGCTTCACAAAATTCAAAACTAAGACATCAATTTTCGTCAGCCCATGAATCAACAATTTCTCTATCAATCTCCAAACTAAAAAATAAATCCAACAAATCATATGGAATTGAGCACACATTAGTGAAAAAGGGCATGCGAGCAATACTTGAAGCAATGATATACAACTTACAAATGTCATTTTGACAATGTGGCCCTCAATCATATGAAAAGTAACAAAGAAACGACAACTACAAAATACTGGAGCAATAATTACTTAGAGAACAATAAAATATTGGAATATCTCAATTTTAAAATAGAAATAGCATCATGTCCTTAAAACTTAGCTTATCACTCAAACAATCATTAAGACAATATTCTTGTGAATATTAACAATAAAGTTCCTTGTGTCAAATTGAAAGTTCTTAAACCAAAAGAAATATATTTAGAATCTAAGAAAGATATTTAAAACATATTGCGTGACAATATACGTGTCAAATACTAATATGCTGGGTATTCATGAATCAATTATTAGCAAAGGAAAGGCATCATGAAACCTGCAACGCCAGCCGAAAAGTCAATCTCTCATCATTTGCCTTGAGCTTCATCCCTATATATCTAGGCTGACATGTCTCAACAAATCCAGAGTGCTCTAACATAGGATGACTTTTTACATTCACTGGTGGTAGTAATGGGCGGGCAAAATTGCTGTTATCATCAAGAATACATATGTCAGCATCATCATCCACACTTATGCAGCTTGTCATGAAATTCCTTTTCAGAGCATCATCATTACTTTGATTGGGACCATTGTGTTGTTTATAATGAGATTCATGCACCTGATCTCTTTCAATCTTTGTTAGTGTGTTTTGCCAATTGTTGTGTGGATTTGTCAAAGAATCAGGGACCCATTCTTCTGATTCATCAATAACAAATACATGGGCATCATCAGAGGTAGAATTTCTACTAGATGGTAGCGGAGAAGAATCTATACTAGATTCACTCTTGAGACTAAAATCATCTAGATGGCACTGCTCAGCACAAGTGTCTGGCAGTGGTTCATCACTGTCGACCACTGGGAAGTCTTGCAACAAGGACCCAACTGATTCCAATCCTGTGTCCAACTCCACTGCACTGCTTCTAGATGAACTTTGGATTGGATGTCGACCATATTTTTCATACTTCCTCTGAACTATTACTTCATTTTGATGTGACAAATGAGGCAACTGTGTGTTCCCTAAGCCATTTATAGAACCATTGGTAGGAGACTCTCCATATAACAAAGAGCCACTGCCACAAGCATTGTACATGATATTGGTTGTCTCAGTAGTATTTGACTTAGAATTAATCATATTTAGGAAAGTTGAATCAAGATCCATAGAAGAATAATGACAGAGACTTTTTTCCTCCAACAGAGTTTCTTTCCCAGTAGCTCTTCTGTCATCAAAGCGCTTGCTGTCAGTTAAACCAGACTTTTCATTTATCATATTATGCGATGAATCTGCAAAACAAAAACTAGAAATATTATCAGCCAAAATATTCCTAGTGCGTTCAAAATTACATTGGGAATGCTGTTCCACCTTGCAGTGCATGAACGATGACATACCATCTGCATAATATTCATGCTTTATGACCCTGTTCTGCAATGAATTCTCAGCTCTCATCTGATCAATGTCCTTTTGGTCATTGTCCAAGTACAAATCATCAAAGTCAGCATATTTGGAGAAATTAAGGTCTGTTTCTTCAGCATCATCGAAGCTACAATTTTGTAAGCACTGAAGTTGTTGATTGTCGGAGTTGCTACCCGTCAAACTGTCATAGGAGCTTCCAACCAAATTCATTGTATCACCACTCATTGGAAAAAAGTGACAGTCAAAGCTTCCTTCAGATCCAAAAGAAATTCCTAAATTCATTTCTTTTTTACAACCTGATACACCCATAACATTTGATGGACCCCATTGATAACCAAGTCTTTCATTGAACTCCCTACGAGCTGAAGGTTCTAACAGACCTAAACATAGCATTAAGAGAAAAAGAGAAGAAAGAGATTTGTCATGCATGGACTCTGTATTGACTTAACAGGAATAATTTATGTACATGATGCTATTTTCCACCAAAATATATTAACACAAGTGTGTACAACAGAAGTACCAGCATGAGGCTGAAAGGCATTATCAGGATTTGCTGGGCCACCAGCTAGCTTGCTTGTGTCTAAACATTCTAAAGTTACCTGTATATTACATCTCAAAGAAATTAGTGTCTATCAAAAATTTTTTAAAAAAATTTTAAACAAAAGAAGTAACACAAGCTCAATAAGGATTATATTCAATGAAATTTCTAAGGTTTTATAGAGATGAGAACATTACGAATCACCAAATTAAATATCTTAGGTACCTAAAAGGACTATCTTAAGATAGTATGTAAATATGTGCAATTAATACCAGTTTGGTTCAGCTTGAACAAGTAAAACCAAGACTAATTAGGTCCATATTTGAGTGTATGTTGTATCTAGCTTTGATAAACATAGTTATAACTTATAACTAAGATCAATTTGCATTTGCTTCTTTACATTGTTTCAATGCTTTGAGAATGGAGCTTTTCAGTCTACAGATACTTGTGTCTTAAACAAGCTTGAGGTATAAGTCAACTGAGTTGTGATTAAAAAGTCACATTCTATTAAATTATTTAACAAATGTATATTATTCTATTGTTTAAAATTTAGTTGCCTTTCATGGATAATATTTGAAATTTTGAACTAGGATTTCATCATAATCTAATGTGTCTGAATCTTTTATTCATCATATTAGTTTAAATTTTCTTATTGTTTAATTTGAACTAGGATTTCACCAATAGATAAATCTGCAGGGTACAACAGGAGTTGTAGATAGATTCCAATAGACTAGTAGCAGGTGAAATCAGACATCTAGCTGACCCCAGACTCGCAGTCCGACTAGATAGCATGCTAGTGTTTGAGAGCAAGATGCAGCCACACAAAAGTAATGTTACATTGTTACCCCAGACTCGCAATTCGACTAGATATCTTGTTTCTCTTTCTTTTGTTCCTTTTATCTTCCACTAATTCTCTTACAAGTTGTTGGATTTCCATGCTTCCAACTTATCAGGTTATGTAGATTACCCTCTTTTATCTTTTACTTAGATAAAAGCAAGTTTTGAGATGAGAGATTAGGCAAAATTAAAATAAAAACCTTCCTTTTATTGGAAATGACATCCAAAAAATTAGGATACAAACCATCTCTCATTGGAAATGACATGAAAACCCCATACTCTTTAGACTAATCATATACTGCCCCCGGATGTTATCACAAATGATAGAGACTTACCTAATCACTAAATTTAACTAAGACAAGCAGAAAAGTTATTGAAATGCACTCGAGTTTACCACAGTAAGAAAAAAAATATTAAATACATCCTGTTATAAAATAAATCCTAAAAACAATTCCTACAACCACCATGGCTAGACACAAGAAAGACACCTCTCACCACAGAAATGAACTGAACATTGTCCTCCACAAAAACAAGGGGAAGGAATAGAGGAGATAGAAGAAAGGGCTTAAAAGAATTCTAGTCATAGGATGAAGATCCTATAGTATTTATCATAAGGCATTCTTGTTCTATTTGTATTTGTTATATGAAAAGGCATTTTTGTCATTCAAAGTCCAATTGAAAACATTCAAGTGGTCAAAAGAATAAATATGACAAGCATACCCTTTTGGCTAATGAATGTTTACCACAAGGGGTGGAAATAACAAGTTAGGGAAACATAAGGTTCTCGTTGTAATTCTTGATAAGGGAGGCTTTGTATCAAAAACACATGGATGAGATAAAAATTGAAATTTCCCTATGAATATAACTATATATACAATAGCAATATACAAACTTCCATTATCATTCCTCAAAACAGATATCTTTCACATAGAACCAGAAAAAAAAGTGGCAAACTGGAGTCTACACATAGCACAAGCAGCCTAATGCCCCTGCCAGATGCACTGCGTTCATAATTTAGCATTATGCTACTTGGAATTCCTTTAAACTTTCATACTTCGATAAAAGAAAAGCATCTCATAGTTTGTTTATATAGCAATTCCAAACAAACCAATATTAATATCATTAGAAATTGATTGAAAGTAGCCAAAACCAATCAGACTCAGTTGGAGTCAATCATATTCAGCCAATTCCAACTAATTTATTGACTTCACAAGAGGAAAAAGATTTTCTTGGATTTCAGTACAAAATGTCAAGCAAGATATTATATAGCATCCAATAGTAGTTCTCTCTTTAACTTAAGATTAGCTGATTACAACTACAGGATAATATTGTGCTTTCAATATACTTTAAAATAGTGTTAACTTTTAATATTGCTTAAAAGCTAAAAGCAGCTTAAAAATTTAAAATTATTTTCAATAACAGTTTTTCCCTTTTACTTCTCTTTTCTGCCCACTTTTTCTTTTCTTTAATTATTTTTCCTTCAATTTTTGCTCCTCCATTTTTTAAAAAATCTTTCCTTCTCTCTCTTTAGCTCCTCTTTTCTTATATTCTGCGCTTCATCCCTTCTCCAATCCATACTTCAAATGCATTTGAATCTAAATGGTATAAACAACTCCTCCTCTCCAAAAATCAAATGCTTTTGAATATGAACAGGATTAACAGTTTCCCCTCTCTAGAATTCCAACGCTTTCAAATGAGGACAAGAACAACCAATGCCAGGTAGGATTCAAAAGTTGTCTCGTTACAGCAGCAGATAGTAGGGCCTTTCACTATCTCCAAAATCATAAGCTGAAAAATTTTAGGCCTTCTGGATAATGTATATATTAGTTGTTACTTAAAAAATATATTTACATGCTATGATTCATATTTCATAATTGTTTCCATAATATATATACACCATAGATGTGTTTTTAACTAGCCATATTCAGAATAATGATTTGATTGATAAGAGTTCAATTGGGACTAATTCTTGAATTATGGAGACAAACTTAGAAACTAAGGGTTGACTAGATATATGAGCTGTAAGTTTAATGTCAAAAGAAGAATCCAAAATATATCTAGAACAGACAATAATAAGAGATACGTATGCAAAAAAATTAGATATATTAGATACTTTACTCAGTTGCGCAGTTAACGAGAACTAGATATAGTTGGAGTGAGATGGATAGAGTGAAGAAAGCATCAGGAATTTTGTGTAGTTGTCAAATATCCTCCAGATTGGAAATAAATTTTTTTCAGGATTTGTGAGGGCAGCTGTATTTTCTGGATCAAATGATAGGCAATTAGAAAACATGCAAAAAATAGTGTCTATGTGATGAGGATACTGAGCTGTGCGGGGTAAAAAGAATTCATATTCATGAAAAAATAAGTGTAGCACAGTCAAAAGAATAAACTGTTGGAAGACCACATAAAATGGTGTGGACAGTGGAATACTTTACTATAATCGTCACATTATGTCCATTCTTCTATGTCAATATGGACCATAACAACATCATACAAATTTCTCTAAAAAAAAAGAGAATATAACTAGTAGTTGAAAAAGATGATATTGGCGCTTCATGTTTGACCTGACCAAAGTCCCATGAATATTTATCAAACATATTCTAAGAGTTTTTCTTTCTGGTTATCAATATTCAACATAAACTTCTCTTTTTTTTCCAGGGGAACTAGTTCTCCATTCAGAATAGTTGTTTGCCATTTCCGTTCTTTTGTTATTCTCCTTTCTCTCTTGATTTTTTTTTATAGCAATGCTCGTCTGCAATGGGAAAGACATGAGATGCCCTTTTTTCTTTTTGAAAAAAAAGAAATAAGATGGTGTGAATAAAGTTTTGCTCAAGCAACCTATCATTCTGACAGTTGACACAAATGTAAAGTGATAATGACAACCATGTTCCTTTATCTTGTAGATATGAAGAAGACAAATTCTCTCCTGAGAACCCTTGAGATCAACTAGAAGGCTACATGAAGCTACTACTAATACAAAAATATGATTCATAACCAAAAATTTAAACCTAAGAGTTTAACCTTAAGAGACCTTCTGGGTTTTTATTTAATTGCAACACCTTAAAAAGTTATCATGCAAAAAACATGAATCAGCATAGGAAACATTTGAAAAAAGTATGCCTTCCGTTAGTCCCTAAATGTTCTAGGAAAAAACTTCATAAACTCAAGAAATCAAATATCCATGAGGCTGATATGTACCAATCAGTAGTTACCTATCAAACCAAGTACCGGTGTGGAGTTATATGTGTTGGTATCGAAGTATTTTATTCAATGATACTAGGTGATACAGGTCAATGTATCGTCCAATATACCAGTATTGTGTTGGTCCAATAGGTTCCTGGATATATATGAAACTCGTATCTAAAGCCCTGTATAAAATAATTCTGAAAAATAGTATATATTGGTCAAAACACACCTTTTTACTAATATCAACAATTCCCCTCGAAGTATAAGTTCACAGAACTATTGTTAAACTATTCAAAAGACTCCAATTCAACCAAAAATACTGATAATATCTTCCTTTGGTAAAATGTTCAAGATAACTCAATATCCAAAGATTTCTTGGTCAACAATAACCAACTCATACAGAATATACTTCTAAATCAGCAGTAACAATAACAGTTATGAATGTCATCGATAAATTATTAATTTATTAGTGCATAGCACTGGTGAAAGTAGGATACTCTACATGTGGGGGTCATGTATTTCATCTGTATGAATGGAAACGAGACAAGAATGAAGAGCATTTCGACGCAAGTCCAAATTTATGATGGTCAAAATATGCAAAATTTCTAACTTCTAAAGGAGGATTGTACCCAGCAAGAGGTTTAGACACTAATCCAATAACGACCACAATAAAATTGTAAGGTCTTAACTATTTGGGGTTGGTTACATGAAGACTTTTTAAGCCATTAAGATCCATAAAAAATAAACCAAAGTCGTATCTTTGTGGATCTTCCTCTGTCCCTTCTCGCACCATTAATAGAATCATTTCACCTATTCTAACTACAACACTATCTTCTGTTTGTACCATCCTAAAGTATTCTTTCTCATTTTATCCTCTACCGAGACTAAACCTAACTGCAAATGAAAACATTCTTTTCCTATATTGCTTAATAATTCCACACATCCATCTTAATATTTTCATCAAATGTAACATAAACTTTTAGTATGCCTTTTCTTAGTGGCCCAGACCTCGTAAACGATAAAGCATTGTTGATAGATAAAAACTAACGACTCCTTGCATCTCAATTATCCGAGCTACATGCTGATGGGAAATTGCTTAAAGTTCATAGCTAAGTTATGAATACCTATTGAGATGTTGACAGTCAAACTGAAAAAGAAGGGCGGTTCTTTAATAGCAAATCCTAGTGTTCCAAGCAGTTTTAGTCGGAGATGGGGGAAATATCGCAGTAGAACCTTGTCACAAATTGATCATCGCAGGATTCAAAACTAAGACAAGGGCATGACCACCATCAATAGCCCTTTCTTTCAGCTACAAAGAGACTTCGTCAAGGGGTCAATTGCAGCAACTAATCACCATACGGTTCCACGTGTTCCAGATAGAACAACACGAATCTATTACAATCACAGATGCTCTTTTTCACGCTGATAATACACTAGGCAAAGCAGCTGATCCCCGATCAAGATCGTCAAGATCCCATCGGCGACATACGCAGGTTACTAAAAAGAAGGAACCAAAATCTCACACGCGGAGGCCGCAATTCAAAGGGGGGGGAAGGGGAATTTTGCCTGGGACTGGTCGTCGGGCGGGGGAAGGGGCTGCTCATCGAGGATGGCATAGAGGCCGTCGACGGTGATGGAGAGGTTGTCGTCTAAGAGGAAGCCGTTGTCGGCGTCAAAAGTGTCGAACGAATTCCCCGGCGCATCGGCCATCGGCGTCGTCCCAAACCCTAATTCCGGGAACCAGGGCGTCGTCGTCGTCGTCGTCGTCGTCGATTCGACTCTGCCCCTCAATAATACAAGAGAAGACGACGAAGAAGGGAGAAGGAAAGGAGGGGAGAAACTTGGCAGGAATCGAGGGCTCGGATGTGTCCCTGCCGCATTTTATATAGGAGAAAAAATGGAGAGAAAGGGGGTGACTTCAAGGGAACCGACGAGAGCAGGATTAGCTTTGGTTAACAATATATTACTAGTCAAAGAGGAAAGCGCTTAGCGACTCGGATTTCAAAGACCGGGTCACGAACCCACAACGGACCGGCCCATGGCGTACCCGTTGAGCTGTACCCGATCGTAGAGACCAGCGGGGCCACCGCTGCTTTGCTCCGGGTTCGGGTGGGTCGGTGGGTAACGCGGGGAACCAGGATAGGAACACCCGAGTGACGTGTTGATTCGCTGTGGTGTTGGGCTAAGCTTGAATCTGAGTCACGAATCCAACCACTCCGGCTTTGGCAATTGGGAAGATATTAACTATTGACAGAATTATTCTTTCTCCTCCCACGCTCCTATAAAGCGAACATTATCTCAACTAATGGCTCGGTCATCCGAGCTCACCTTTTGTTAGCAAATTTGCATATATGCCACTTCAAAGTAAAGCTGTATTTTTATTAATTTAGTGGATAAATTACTATCAGGTTAGCCATTTCAAATATTAACAATTGACAACAAAAAAATTATTGTAGTCAGAATCATTATTTTTTAACCACTTAAATATATGATAAGCTGGTTGATGCTGTAAAGTCACTTGTGCTTAATCTATCTTAGATTTTACTCATAATAATATATTTTTTAAAATTTTTATTGTATTAATAAGAATGTTAAAAATATTTTAAGGTTTTATATATTAAATATTTTTAAGTTAAAAAAATAAAATATTAGTTCCAATAACGAGAATACGATATTCAATTAGTATTCGATTCACGTGGGTATCGAAGTATCGAATAAATTATATTGAAAATCTCATATGATCTTTATTTTTGTATAGGTTGAACATATATCGAGAGTTTAAATATATAACAACTTACGAGTAAGCATTCAGGGCATTCCTTTTATCAGATTTCTTAAATCTAAGCATCAATATTCACATCATCAAAATAGTAATTATAAATAATCATCATTAAACTAAGTTTTTTATAAAATATTTATTTAAATAGACATCATATTTATTTAAATATTTATAAATAATCATCATCAATATTCGAGTGCTAGTAGTGCTTCATATAGATGGAGAGTTATATACCAACCCAAGATCAAGTATAATCCTTGACTTGAATAGAATAAATTTATACTATTGCTTTCATATAATCAGTCTAATTTTTGCTAAATTAGAATTATAGCTCACAAAGTCATGCTTGTTTAGATTTCCTTCTACAAATACAGTGAAATTACTTTCCAATTGATCGACCCGACCCATTATAGCTCAATTATACCCAAATTATGATCTAAATTTGAACTATTGGGTTCCAATTAGGTTTGAATTGGGGTCAAATTGAATCATGACATTTTCGAACCCATTAGATTTATGCCGTCAATTGTAATTATCAAATCATTTCATGTGTAGTGTGAGCTCGTAGAGCAATAAACTCACATAATATTATAGAGAAAAGAATTCACATCGATACGATCGAGAACATTTCATGAACACTGAACATGTCAAAACGATAAGTCCTCATCGATCCTTGATCCGAGAGAGATAATTATCATGAACACTGAAAACAGCAGAATAATTTCAATCAAAATCTTCGTGATTGATGACCCACCACTTCTGCATTACATATTTTATTGCATCGATGGGAACGCATGAACTTACGAAGTTCCAACTTTTTCATTTGCGTGAAACATAATTTGGCCCATCAACTTTAAGATAAAGTTAGATTCCTTATGTTCTGCAATTAATTATGTCAAGTTAGCTGCTACGATGTTCACCCACTCCACCATAAATAAATTGGATGCTGTGAAGAGCTAAGCCTTTTGTTGGAAGGTTAGCATCACAAGAAAACTCAGTGTCTGGCTTTTGCTTCGACGTGATTTGCAATGTGACAATGAGAATAGTAAAGGCTAATTATATAATAGGTCTGTAATTAATTATTTATCTATAAATTATATTATATTTTTATATTATAAAATATTTAGTATTATTTTTTTTATGTTAATGATAATGTCATTTAGTACCACATTGATTAAGGAGTATGAGAACCAAAGACTCGTAAGTTCACTAGAAAAAGATTTTGATTTCTCTTGATCGAATAAACTTACTCCTAACTCGTGCCGATCAAATGATCCATTATCAATCATCAATTTTATTAATAAAAATATTATAAAATTTATTGCATGCATTCTATCAACTAAATGATTTATTTTTATAAATATAAAGAACTTAATATTTTGAAAGTATAGGGATAAAAAATATTAACTCGAAAGGTATCGAGTATAGATTAATATTTGCAAATATAGGAATGAAAATACGTGCACACATAGGAAAATTGCTACCCGAGTCGGTCTAATTTATAGTCAAACATTTGAATAGTTTGTCCGAATTGGCATTCAATACGTCAAAACAGTAATTACGTCGGTAATTCAACCACCGACTTGGTCGGTCAGCGTATGCGGCTGGAAATATACGGAACCAACGTGTCAATTTTGGTATGGATGACGTGGCACCGTGTGATGTGTGCGCTAAAAATTATTCGTTGGTAATGCATCCGATTCGGCGGCCGCAGACGAAATGTGAACGGTGCGGTGTCACCGGCCTCTCATGTGTGGGCCACGTGCAGCAACCTAAGCCTTGCGTTCTTGTGGCTCCGGCCTCCGGCGCAGGTGAACCAATAAGTATTTGTTATTTTTGTACCGATCAACGAGCTACCCGATCGCCTACCTGTTTGGCGATGGATGCGGCGTCGTGGGGTCCACGAGGAGCTGCTGTCGATTCAAGTGCGCAAACACGTGGTTCTGATTTGGTGTTTGGGCCTCGTACCTCGTGAGCGATTTGAGGAGCCACGTCAATACAACGCGCTTTTGAACCGTCCGCTTGGATGAAGAGTGTGCTCGCTTCATGAGCGATCTGTGTATCGGTCAATGTACCATTCAGGAAACTATGGTCAAATTACCATGCATTAACAGGGGGGCCCGCTTATTTCGGCAATTAGAATACTTGTTCGCCTGCTTGGTGCATTGGCCAAAGGAAGTGGATCCTGATAGTGTTTTCATTTACTTTGTCGGGGATGACCTGTTCACGGGTGGATGGACTTGGAGGAAAGAGTCATACGCGAACAACCGCACGAGATCCCGAAAGAATAAAAAAGGGAAAAAGGAAGCCGTGGAGCGCTTTGTTCACCCACCGATCTCTTCCTTCCGCATGGACCGAACGAGTCACAGCAGCGACATACACCATCCAACGTTCACTCTCCTCTCTTTTTTTCCCCTTTCTTTTTCCTCATTCTCTCTATCTTCCGGGGTGGAGGTCTGAGCACCCGATTGACTGAGCTCGACTCCAATCGCGCACCGTTGGGAATCTCCGACTCGATTCGCCGGAGAGAGCCCGAGCTGGAGACATGGCGCTGAATCGTGGTTACAAGCTCCGTATCCTTCTTGTCTTTCTTCCTCGAATCCAAAATATGCTTGCGCCGATCTCGTTTTCGTGTCTCGTCTTCTTTTTTTCTCTTTTCTTTATGAACTCGGGTTTTCTTCCCCCTATGCCTAAAGAAATCGCTCTGGACTGGAATCTGTGTCGAGGACGAAAAGTGGAGATGACTTGGAGTGTCTGCACTACTTATACGAATGCATTTGGTTGCTCTTTTGGTGTTATTGTGCCGGGATCAGCTACTATTTGCTTCATATATTCGTGTTTCGAGTTTTATGTGCTTCATTAACATTTGCGTTTGGACAAATAAGCTTGAGCTTAGATGAAAGAAGTTTGATATTAAAAGATTGACGATTTTCGTCCAAAATCTGTTCTTGTAGAGAATAAATGTCTGTGCTTGGTCTTCGTAGTTGGTATTTGTTAGAAAATTTAGTTTATTCCATTTGGGTTTTCGTTGACCCTTGGGAAATAGAGGAATTCGTAGCGCATGCATCTGACGTCAACTGTGTGGCCATTGGGAAGAAATCAAGCAGAGTTTTTGTTACTGGTGGTGAAGATCGCAAAGTAAATCTATGGGCGATTGGTAAACCAACACCACTACTGGTGAGTCCTAAATTTCAGTTTTTCTTCTCCTTCCTGGTTCTCAAACTTTAGTTTTTATGTAAGTAGATTTTCAAGATTTTGGTATAATGTTACTGATTTAGGGTGGCATAATGGTAATTGGCAATTCAATCGACTCTTTGTGTGTGTACTAATATACACCCAAATAGTTAACTTGCTATCTGTGGACTTCTATATTAATCCTGCATGCTTCCTGTTACTGGAAGACAAGGCCACTAAAACCATAATGTCTTCATTCCTTCACCTTCCTGCTGGCTCTAGTAGTTCGCTTCAGAAGTTGATTTTTGGTTTTGTTTTGTTTAATCATACTTTATCTGCAGAGCTTAGCTGGTCATATGGGTTCTGTTGAATCTGTGGCCTTTGATTCAGCGGAAGTCTTGGTTCTTGGGGGATCATCTACTGGCATAATTAAACTTTGGGATCTGGAAGAGGCGAAAAGTAAGTGATAGTGATTCTAACCCAGTTTACTATTGTTGAAGTAAATGGTTTGAGTCTTCACTGGAGTGTGATGGCCCAAATAGGTAACAACTTGTTTTTTTCTCACAAACTTAAAATTCTTTTATGAAGGAGAAAAATGGGAAAAGAAAAAGAAAAAACTCAACTCAGTTCAATATATAAGGCTATTGCTTTGCACCATACAAACTTTTTTCTTCCATAGCCCTTTTCTCACTATAATTCTGGCTTACCAAAATGTAGTTCCTATAAGCCTTACTTTATAAGCTTAGGTGATGTGGTGTTTACAACTTCATTAGTAGAAGTTAATTAAAGCAAGTAGGTTTAGTCATAAACTCATAATAGTAACCCACAGTTTCATAACATGCCAGCCTTTCCTTTGTCAGGCAACTAACTTCAGGTTTGCAATAATAAACCTAACACATGTAACTCCATAGTGTAATCATGCAACTAATAACATTTGCCCCATCAAATCTATAGTGTAATTATGCCATACACATTTCTCAACTTTGTGAATCTGCCAATGGAGAGCTTTTGTAGTTTTAATTGTTACCTGTTATTTTGTAATACAATTTTGCTATTTTTTGAACAGAAAACAGTATCTGGTGTCTGTATGCTTACTTGTTCAATGTCATGTGTGTTCTTGTCTAGTTGAATGGAGATTTTATTACCAACACGTACAATATCGACCTTTTCTTTGCAATGGAGATTTCTGGGCCACATTCTTTCACGTCACATATAGATAAAGGTATAAAGCCAATGATTTAGATCTTGGTTTGATATTGGTATACCAGGCGGGTATACCGACATGCTGCGTCTCCAACAGCAGTCAATGGTTGGACTGGTAAATACTGGTCAGTACAGTGCAACAATATCTCCTTTCTTTATATTAAAGAACATGTAGCCTAAACTAAAAGTACCCTTCCAATAAATAGCCAGAAGTTGTTCACAGAACTCAAAGAAGTCATGTCCAAAGAGTTTGAGATTGCCTGGAAGTTTATTAACACAAACACATTAGTTTTAATACTCACCCAAAGGTTCATAACTCATGTTGTATAACTTGAGGTTTATAATACTTGTAAGTTATAACTACAACAATTGTTAGTCCAACACTTGAAACTGTCTTTTTACCTAATAGGATACTAAATCGTAAAGACCAACTATGATAACATAAAGATGCCTATTTAAATAGCTCATGTTAATCATGGTTTGATACTCCCCAACTATAACTGTTTAATGACATCATTGGTGCCAAGACAAGTCCTTTGTTGTGACATGTGAGCTTAACTATCTTTTAAACATTAATATCATGCTTAACTGTTTTTTTGATACATTAGTATCATGGTTTGTGAAATTTTGTTGAACAGCTTCTGATTTGGCTGTTCATGTCAAAGTGTAGTTGTTCGGACTCTTACTGGGCACAGATCCAATTGTACCTCAGTTGCATTCCATCCATTTGGTGAATTCTTTGCATCTGGTTCTTTGGATACTGATCTTAAAATATGGGATATTAGAAAGAAGGGATGCATTCATACTTACAAGGGCCATGCTGGGGGAATTCAAAAAATTAGATTTACACCAGATGGGCGTTGGGTTGTTACAGGAGGAGCAGATAACATGGTGAAGGTAATGTTGTTGGATAATTGTGCCGCATAATCATGTCTAGGTTTTCTTTTCCCCTAAATGACAGCTAACACAGTTTTATTTTAATGCTTCTTTGAACAGCTGTGGGATTTAACAGCAGGAAAGCTTCTGCATGATTTTAAGTTTCATAATGGACAAATCAGGTGTATAGACTTTCATCCTCATGAATTTTTACTCGCAACAGGTATGCTCTTATTTTCAATTTTTTGATTATTTTTCTTCATTTGCATGGTTATGTCACATAAAATCGTATCTAAACCTTGCCCTTAATCAACAATTTTTGTTCCATCCATAAGGCTATTTTAGGAACCAACATATGATTTCTGAAGTCATGAAAGTGTAGAACCCACTTTCAAAAAAAATAATGCCTTTAATTATTCTGGACCTATGGCATATGTACTTCAATAAATGTTGTTGCAATGAAACCCGTCTATTTGTTGGAGATCTGCATTTTATTTTCATATGAACATATGGTAGCTTTTCATAGCCCCTATGTACAGAATTTGTCTAGACAAAGACAGAAAGCAAGGTTTTGATGATGATTATATACTTTAGTCACATGTTTGAGCCCAAGAGAATTAAATGAAACCTCAAACATTTAACTGTTACTGAATACTTTTCCTTCTACATAAGCCTCTGTCAGTGTTTGCGTAAAGTCTAATTCACTATTCTTGAAATATAAAACTAATTAGATGTGATATTTTCTCTTGAATTGCGAGTTCACTAATGTATTAAACTAATGATATGTGATAATTTTCTAATTTTCTCTCAAATTGAAACTTGCTACAGTGATTCTGAATGATGGAACGTCCCAATTTACATGCCTTTCTAATTGTGATTGCTACAGACCTACATTTTTAAGACCAAACAACCTGTAGGCTTCAGATTGAGGCATGATTTTGTCGATTCTCTGTGGTTGATTTGACTTTTTCTATTAAATATATTGTACTAAGATGATATCTTTCTGCTTATCTTATGCATTAGTATCTTAGCTCCTAGCCATGGTAGTACTTCGTATATGTAATATGTAGTTCTATGCTCTGTACTATTGTTTCTCTTGATGGGCTGATATGAAACAATTCCAGGCTCAGCTGATCGAACTGTGAAATTCTGGGACCTTGAAACATTTGAACTGATAGGTTCTGTGGGGCCTGAGGTATGTTAAGTGTTTTCTCTTTGAACATCAAATACAAGTTCTTACAGCTATGCTTGCATTTTCTGTTTATCCTTAATCTAAGAGTTCATCGTCTTAACCATTAGAATTGCACCAGATGTTATGATATAATTTTTAGTTTATCATTTTCATCATTCGGTGTTATTCTGAAATGGTTTTATCAGTTGAATGGTTCTTGTCATTTTATATGCTGCCATTATCTGTTAACTGCCCTCCCTACGTAGTGTTAACCTATGCTAGAAAAGAGAAATATCCAGAGATTAAATTTCTGACACCATCTTCTATTACTCAGCATCATCAGGACATTTGTCACTGATATACAACTTCCCATGCCTATTAACATCATGCTGCCAAGTCCTTGATTAAGAGTAGACTGTTGTGGAAGAGCATTTCAGGATAGCCCAAACACCATTTTGTATACTCTTAATGTGTTGGTGGCTTGCAACAATTACTTTGTTCACCAAGTATATAATGTAGATTGTAGGGCTATGTAGGTGCTAGAGATGAAGAATGTGAGGTTTTGGCTTTGGTTTGCTTGTAGTGAAAACCAACTGATGCAATAGAAAAAATATTATGGAGATCAAATTAATCTTATCTAGTGAAATTATATTTCAATTGTAGGAAAACAATTTGACATATGAAAAGCACAAGTTAATAGTAAAATATTATTTCAAGTACGCCAAAGTGATAGAGAGAAAAAAGAGAAATCTTCTATTGCAATCTATCATCTACTTTTCCTAGTGGGTTGTTAACTTTGTTATATAGATTTTGTTCCACGTTGCTGTCTAAGGAGTGCTTGTTATTCTCAATTCTGGAAACTTAATCATTGATGATAAAAAAGAAGTCTTGGGTAGTAAAAGAGAAACAATGCTGCATAGCAAAGACTTAAAGTGCACTAAGAGAGATAACTCTTGAAGGGTGGAATGGGATAATGAGAGCCAACAGGACTAGTGGCCAAAGATCTAGACAATAGAGTATGGAAGGAAATGGTTTGACAACACACAATTTATGAGGAAGTGGAATAATTAGCCACACTCATCACACAAGTCAAACATGAAACTCTTTCCTCTTTATCTCTTGTTATATTAAACTTGACTAAAGGATGAAAGTGAAAGAAATAAAGAAGCGTAACTAAGAGGAATAAGAGTCTCTTATCAGTGAAAAATCACCCAGTTATATTCAGCTGTCTTCAATCTTTTTATGTATGAGAGAAACCATCAAAGTGTTCTACTTTTTATTAGCTGTGAGGTAAATTGGAATCATTCAAAATGACTAAATGAGTCCATTGGAAGTGATCTATTTCTTTTCATCGAGTCAGATCGAAGACCAAAGATCATGACTGACTAATCCAGCATAGTAACACATAGGACAAAAATGTGCCTAATTTTGTCATTCCCATTCCAAGATTGAAGTAAGGTTGTTAATATTGTGGTTTACTATGCAATATGGGTTGTGGCTTGAGCGTGGATTTTGTTGCAAATGAGATCTGCTTGGCATCAGGCCCTTGTACCACACACTACTTGAAACCTCTGGCCACTTTAGGAAGGACATGATTGAATTGGTTTTCCAAAATGTCCCTTGGTTTGAGGATTTCAATCATTCAAAATTTTATGGAAGAAGATGAATGAGGAGAGGGCGAATGTATGCCCCTTGGCACATTTTTCATATATTGGATGTTCCAAGTGTGAAGAAACTCCAATATTTTCTTAATAGTTAATTTGCATAGATTTTTTTCATATTGAATGTCTCAGCCTTCTATGTTTTACTTGAATACTTATACATATCACACGAATGAGCTTCAGATATAAATATGTCATCAAGAATCTCAAATTACTTAATATGGATGTCTATAAAGGAACTATTTTTTAAATATCTACATTATGTGATTCTTCTTCTTTTCTCAGGCTACTGGGGTGTGCTCGATGATCTTTCACCCTGATGGAAAAACCCTATTTTGTGGGTTGGAAGCAACCTTGAAAGTAAATTCTTTTATAAATTATAATAGTGCTTGATATCTGACAGAAAAGTTGTCATTGCTCATTTATCTAAGTATTATTACTAGGTATTCTCTTGGGAGCCCATAAGATGTCATGATGTTGTTGATATGGGGTGGTCGACTTTGGGTGATCTCAGTATATATGAAGGGAAACTCTTGGGATGCTCCTACTATGAAAGCCGTGTTGGAGTTTGGGTGGCAGATATATCGGTAACTACCTAACTCGATTTCCACATTTGTGTGATAGTCTATTGTATATTAATCTACTAAGTAGATTGCCTATGTGTCTCAGCTCATTGCTCCCTATGCTCTTGGTGTGGTGCCAAAAGCAAGTGGCCTTGTCGATCCTACTTTTCAGGTAGAGAACTTTTCCCTGGAACTGAAAGAGAGCAGTGGTATATCTAATATAAAACCTACCACTGAGTATCATGAGATTGGAATTAAAACCAAGGAGACAGAAGGAGGCACATGCTTGATTTGTAAGTGTAACTTCTTTCTTGTATGATTTCTATCACTTTGACCTTCATTTTTGGAAGAACTTTCAATCATGAGATTGTAATTTTCCATCCTTTTTTGATCATGCTATATGAAACACAGCTGATGACCGTAGACAAAGTATCAGTCATGGAACTAATTCATGTTACACATCAACTGTGGCACCAATTACCCTGAGTGGAGTTACAAGGAACAAAAGCTCTGATAGCTGCATCACTGTACCACAAAGATTTCATTCCAGGATGTCTTCGAAAGCATCCACCCCCAGTTCTACCACATCTGGTTCTGTAAAAGTTATTCAAAGTTCTCTTAATCCTTCAAACAAAACTGAACGAAGTTTGCCATCAAGGAACACTGCATTGAGTTCAAATACCACAAAAGCAATTAGTTTGGTAACTTCAAAGAAGGCTTCGACAGTACAGCGTAGTGTGGGAACACATACACCTGTGTCCATGCCTGTTGTTGTACCTAGAGACAACCTGGGCCAGGACAGTTTCAGAGTGGTAACAGCTGCTTCTGAAGCAATTTCTCGTGGTTCAAGGTCCAACAAAATAACTCATAAACGTAAATCATCATTTGCTTCTGGTGATAGCAAGGGCCAACTGCTTGAGAATGCATCTATGGATTTGACTGATAGAAGAAGTGATTCAGATGTTAATTCAAATTTGTTCCCCATTCTCGCTGCAAGTCATGAAGCTGCAGAAGATGATGCCAGAGAACACACTATGACAAGAAACATTGCAGAAAAGTTTGAAAGAGTATTGTCAATAGAGCAGCCTGTACAATCACAGAATGGCAATGGTATATCTATCTTTGGCTAATTAATAAGGATGATAAGTCTTTGCCTTCTGGTTTTCCCTATTTATCTTTTATTATTATATGCTGATATTATATGATTTTAGTTTTGTTTATAATGGCCCAAACAAGATCAACTTGGGGTTGCAAGGGTTGCATATTGGTCATTTTGATTTGGCTATAGTATGTACCTACTGGTTTGGACTTTTATTAGAAACTATACAAGTCAAACTCAAATCTGTTCAGTTTAGAACTTTTGATCTGTTACAAATTTATCCTGAATTGGACATGAAACATAAATAGACTTAGTTAAAAGTAAATTCCATTTGCCATTTGTGTATTACATACATACATAATGTACATACATATTATATCTATGGTTTGCAATTCTGCTTGTTACAGTTTGGCATGGGCGGTTTTGACCGGTCTACCGACATGCAGACTAGGGGATACATGGTATGCCCAGTACAAGGTGCCCAATATTAACTGGAACAAGCTGTTCACATTAAAGTATGCAAAAAAATATTTAATTGAGTTAAGCATATTTGCTGCACCAGTATACATATTATGGAATTAAGCATATAACTGAATTAAGTGTATATATGCTGTTCACATTTAAGTATACAGAGAATATATAATTGAATTAAGATGTAGAGAACTGTGGCCAAACCAAGTATTTGTGAGATGGCATTTTTTACTCATTTAAGAAACAATTTAAATAATGTTACAGGAAGCAGGAAAATGTCTAGTGATTAATCTTAAATTATCAGGAACAATTTATTATAGCACTCAAATAGTTGTAGTAACTTTAATCAAAGTGAAATATAAACCAGATTATGTCTTTGTACTTATGTAGACTGCACATGTGGTTGCATCTCTTGCATATACAGTACTAATATATCCTTGACTCTTAACCTTGTGTGAGATAGTCACAAGGTTCTTAATTTTGGTTCGTACCGGTGTACCAAGCCCTACTCAATATGGTACATACCGAGACATACCGACGATATGCCAGGGCATACCGATGGTACATCCAAAAGAGCTGAAAAACTTATAAAAATATCTAGAGGTAACGATCCAAAAAAACAGGGGCGTTTCAACTGGTACGCCTCAATAACGATCGAAATATGAGGCGTACCAATCGGTACACCTCGGTAGTGCTCAAAATCCGGGGCGTATCGACCGGTATGCCTAGTACGCACAGTACACCTTAGTAACGATCAGATTTCGATCATTACCACCTGGTACAAACCCTGTATCACCCGATGCATGATCAAAAACTGGTACTACCCAGTAGAGGGCGGTTCGCGTATCGGTATTTTCTCGGATTGATATGTACCGCCTATACCGAGTGGTACACATTGAAATTGAGAACCCTGGGTAGTCATTCTGATTGCATCTACATGTGCAACTGCATATACCATATTTTCATTTTAGAAAGTTAAGGTAACATTATTGATCACTTGTAGGTGTTGTTCATCAATACAAAGTTTTTGTATTTAGATATAGTTGTCTAATTATATTGATTGATGAATTTTATCAGCCTTGAAGTTACTATTGTGATAATATGCCTCCAAATAATTAAAGAAAAGACTGCAGAAGCTTAGCATAAATACCATCACCCAGTTACCATTATGTCCCTCCTGTATCTCCATAGTTGCTGGTTAGATTGTTGTACAATGGTCTATACTAGTTGTTTGTGTTGTAACACCATGTTAGGTTATGTGGTCTCCTTTGTGCTTATATTAACTATGGCGAGTGTATATTTTTTCCCTTACACCGACATGTATTATAATGAGAAAGTTCTAAGACTTGCTATTACAAATTTTGCATTGAGAGATTTTGCTGGAAAAGTCTTGTTTGTAATTGTGTCATTTATTGCTTGTCCTTTGTAAAAGTGTCTCTATCCCATCTTCTTTAATTGCTATTCATAGATGACAATGATATTTTCTCTGCAGGTAATGAGTCGCCATGCTCAAGCAGTGAAACTAACTCAGTGAAATATGTTAAAGGAGGTAACAACTAACAAGTGTGGAACAATCTTCATATCTCAAATATAATCTGAGGATTACTGAGATTGCTCGGCAAATTTGATCATCTTTGCGTTCATTTTGGCAGTTGTTGTCCCACTTGGAAAGACGCGGACTCTAGTTGAACGTTGGGAAAGAAGAGAAAGATGTGGCAGCAACATGGCAATAGTTAGTTTTTCTTCTTGCTTTTTATGGCTTACAATGTGTAGTCCATGCTGTAATGTTTTCATATTGCACTTTGTTTTATGTTATTTGCTTGATATAGCAACTGGCACATAGTGTTGTCATATATTCTGGATCTCATATAATCTGTTATCTTCCTGTGTAGAGACATACCTTATCAAACTGATTATCTACATTAGAGATTGCTCAATTTTTGAGGTGCATGTCAGTTGTTCTCTTAAGAGACTTTTCTTTGCTTCCTTCACGTTAACCATGTGGACTTTACAAATTTTTATGGAAGAAAATATTAGTCTAAAGATCTAAGGTTTCAAGAATTGCCCATAACCCTATTATGGCTGTTCGTTAGCATAATAAATAGCCGTGCCAGCATGTGGGTCCTTGTGGCAATCCTGAACCACCTTCCAAGTTCCAACCACCACCAATTATAAAAAAAAACAATGGAAATAGGTTGTCACTCCTCTTCTCAGCCTCCAATCCAGTGTAAAGTGATGGCAGCAGTGGTGCCGAGTCAGCCGACATGAGGAGTCTCCTGAGCCCTCACTCAACACAAAACATTGTGCTCTCAGATCTGTTAAAGAGAACTCGGACAAAACCTGTCTGATTTGGTACGAAAGGCTAGTTTGATCTCGCTGGCTGCATCCCAAATACAAGATCCTTGGTTTAGGTCTTTGTAAGCCATAAGAATTATCAAACATGAAAAACAATGAAATTTAACTACATGTATCCAACAATTTCTTGGTCTTTTAGATAAAAGGTTCCCCATCGTGTAGCATTGATGCCACATTTTTTGTTGATCTCAGGTCTATCTTGTCCTTGCAAATTCATGCAAAATGCTCTTTGGTTTTCCTCTCTCCTTTGTTGCTAACTTAACTCACTACAAATTTGAGCTGTACTGTTTGAAAGTTAACCTAACCTAAGGTGTTTTAGTTAACTTGAGAATCACAACCATGTATCAATTTATTTTCTCTGGTTCAGATTTGCACCATTTAGGTTTGATCAGATTAATGTGTTATACATGACAGGCTTGGGCTTTGTTTTTATGCTAGGTATTCATGATTATTATGGATTAAATGCAACATATGTGAAATAGATTTATACCACCCCTAGGCTTGGACTTGTTTTTGTGCTACATATTCATTAATATTCTGGACTACAAGCAACACATGTGCAATTGACTTATACCATTCAGTAAGGATTCCTAGTTTTCTTGATTTTCTTTACTTTTCTGGATGTATATGAAAATTTTTCTCAGAACCTCCAGTTTAGTCATGGTTTAAGTCCCAGTGGATCATAATATCAATCCTGATAATTATAATCTTTTTGTTTTCTGATTCTATAGAGAGCATAGTCATTTATGTAGAGATATACAAACCCGAACATGTATGTTTTGGTTGAGCAATGACGTGTCACATTCCAATGTATTGATAACTATATTTGAAAAATCAAGTGTTTCATCTCAGAAGCTTGAGCACTTCACCTGGTTGTGCTGGACTGCCTCGAGTTTATTTGACAACATTTACTTACTCTTTCCATGCTGTTTTGTGATGAACAGAAACAATCAGAGCCGACCTCTGAAAGGGACTTGACAACATCAGAGGATGATTTGATTCCCGAAACACTAATTCAAAACCATGATGCATTCATAAATTCTTTGAAATCTCGCCTGACTAAATTACAGGTAATAACTATTCCCCTTAAAATGATCATATAATTTTCAGGACTGTTGGCTGTTGTAAATTCATTGTTCATTGACATTCATGTTGTGAAAGCTTATTTCATCATCCAAAAGGAATGTAGTCTTCTCTTTTCTGTGTATTCTTTTTCTGGCCTTGATGTAAACTGTAATGTTAATAAAAAAATCAGAAGGCTGCATCATTTTGTTATCAATTTTGGTATCTGCAGATAGTCTCTTCAATTTACATGGTTCAAACAAATCTATTATTGGTGCACTGGTACTTGTTCAAAGCTGGAGTCTAGTCTTTACATGTCCATGTCTATTGTTTTTGCAAAGTACCACAATTCAAACATTATATTTTTTTCGTCAGTCCTTCCTTCAGTTATCAACTTATCATATTTCTATTACAATTATTAACATCATCCCAGTCTTTTCCCATTGATATTGGGATTAGCTATATCATCTGTAGAGCAATACTTGATGGAGAAACTACATGAATGGTTTTATCTAAAAAATCAGCACATGTTTAACTTATTGACCGAAGAGGTTCCATTACAACATGGGTGATCAGGGTTTGAGTTAAGGAAATAGTCTATCCAGACCCCACATTGGCATGTGTCATGTGCATTGATTGTCTTTTTATATTTTTAATTGAAGAAATTATATTCTCTAAATTTTTTTAGGCATCAGTGAGAAGGCACAGAAAATAAGTTTTCTTTTTCCAAATATGAGAAATCAAATACTTCTAGGGTTACATAGCTTCTTTTTTCCTTGTTTAGTTGCTTAAAAACAAGGTTTTCTAGTTAATTTTTAAAGCATAAGCTAGTAGGAAAGAGCCTAACTTTGTACATGAACTCTCTTAGGTGCAAATTAAATGAATGAGTCTGGGCTTGACACATGGATCTAAATGTAAGATAAAGGCACAAACCAATGACTAACAGCTTGCCCAAAGTTTGTGTGGGGGAAACACTGGATAGAGATTAAATGATAAGAGGTAAATCTAAAAGGGATAATTTTGAAACTTATGATCTGCTCAGATATCTTCACAAGGTAACCAATTTTCTTAAAAACTTAAGCAAGTAAGAAAAGGCCTCATGATAAGTTCATCAAAAGCATGAAGTACTTTGGGGAAACAAAATTTATTGATATTTCCTTCTGTGCAGAAAAATAATAATAAATCAAAAGTAAGAGATTTGCCACCTTTTGTTAGAGAAGTGTGGAACTTAATCAAGATTTTGAATTATACTATGGCTGTCATTGGAACTGAGGTATGATTATAATTGCGCCATCTTCATTCTGAGATTTGAAATAGAAAAGTATATGTAGCTTCTCTTTGTCTTCTCTCTTGTCTACATGATCAAGTCTGATCAAGTTTGATCCACTATGTATTTTCTTCTTTTGCTCTATATACACCTAAGAGTAGTAAACCATTATGTTGGTCAGGAGACTTTAATGGACAAATAATGTCCTTCTAGGTTAAAAACCCAACATAAGAGTCGACCATTATTCTTTTCTTTTCAGAAAGCCTCTGAGTGTGTGTGTGTGTATAATTTTCTTGCTTTGTTCGCTCTTTCAGAAACTAATTATGACATGAGGATTCTACAGAAAAGTGCAATGCCCTTGTTACGATGTGCCTATACTAATGTGGAATGCCATTGATTGTTTCTTTGCTGAGACACACTTTAAATGATTTGATTATTTTATTGACAAATGACGAGAATACTTGGTATTTGTTAATTTCAAGCACTGCTATTTGCAGCAGCCTACTTAAATTACTTGGACTTGCAGATGGTGCGGCATTTTTGGGAACAAAATGGCATAAAAGGCGCAATTAGTGCTGTGGCAAAGTTGCCTGACTATTCTGTAGGTATTCCTTTCAGGCCATTTATTTGTTGGCCACTAAGGTCATATCTAGTCATCTTGGCTGGAAAACTTCTGTATTCCCTTTTAAATCTGTCTTTTATCAATAAACATCTATCTGAGTGCAAGTGCAGGTTCAGGTTGATGTCATCAGCATTCTCAAGGACAAAATTGGACTTTTTACCCTTGATCTGTTTTCGACCTTGTTGCTAGTTCTTGTTGGTTTACTAAACAGCAAGATTGAGAGGTATAAATACATTTGCATTGGGTACATGCTTATGATTGGAAATATATGCACATGGTCTTACTAACGGAGGAGTGATGGTTTTTTCTTGTAATTTATTCTCAGACATACTGTTGTTTCTCTGAGTCTGCTGTTGGAGCTTGTTAAGATCTTTAAACCAGTTATAAGTTCAACAATATCTGCATCTTCAACAGTGGGAGTTGATCTTCAGGCTGAACAAAGGTAAGCTTTGTTAGATTTATTGGTCCTTGTCGAGTTTAAGATGGTCGTTTCTTGTTGTATCCATAACGTACGATCTTATGGCTAAAGCAGGCTGGAGCATTGCACCCACTGTTTCAACAATCTGGAAAAGATAAAACAAGTTCTTCCTCCACTAATTAGGTATGGAGCTCCTTTAATTATAAGTAAAAAAAAATTTATAACAGTATTGGGCCATGGGCACAAGTGTCCCAGTAGTTAGTAACTTTTGGTGGAATGTTGAATCATGAAATTATAAACATGATTCAGCTTTTGGTCTTTTGCAATTCAATCTGTAATGCCACAGTTAATAATCATGTGGACTTGAGCCAACTTAAATTACTTAGTTATATTGTGATGTTTTTCTTAGTATAGTAGGGTGTTGCTCTCCTATACCAGTTCCAAACCATGAACTGTTGGATTGGGACACTGGGTCCATCTGCAACTAGAGTTCTTAGTCTCATCTTATCAGGATAGGATCCATGTTGGTATGGGGCTCTCTCATACTAATATATTGGTCAGAGAAGGAGCATATCTAAGAAGAAACTTTGGGGGCATTCTCTTCTTAGTGTTTCTCTTAAATCTAATTCTTGCTTCGTCTGCCTCTGTAGAGCGAGTGCTGAGTTGGCGTAGACTGTTTATCCTCCTGTGTAAATTACCTTTGGAATGAGAGGAAGATGTTAGATGAGGACACCCCTCTAGGGTTAAGTATTTCTCCAACTAGGATTTGTATTCTTATCAGGATGGGACTTTTGTTGGGGTAGGAGGAAGCTGTGAGATCCTCTTATCCTCTTAGTTTTATCTCTGTTCTCAATCTTTCTGCTCTGTCGACCATGTATAGTGCATTAAGGTGCAAAGCATATGTTTATCCTTTTGTGTTGATCATGGACATATGTTGGTGTATTTTGGCTTTTGGATGAAAGATGTCGATCACCTCCACATATCTATATCCTAGAGTCCTTGAAATTGTTGAGAAATTCGTGCTTTCTGCTGTGCCTTTTCCTGACATTGAAAGCTGATCATCAGTGACATCCAACACGAACTAGGGTGATCATGCTTGAAGCTAATTTCATACTAATTTGGTAGATGTCCTCAGTCGGTCGGTGAGTGCGGTGCTGGGACACAATTAGGTCCGAGCCTGATGTGGAAGTAGGTTGACCCAGCCCAAGGTTCCAAGGAGCCGAACTAGAGCTAAACCACCAAAGTAGTACCAAAGAGCTTATGTGGAGCTCCTGATGTTGAAGTAGGTTGACCCAGCCCGAGGTTCCACGGAGCCGAACTAGAGCTAATTCACCAAAGTAGTACTGAAGTGCTTATGTGGAGCCCCTGACCTCCCCCGACCTCTTGAAGCGATGCTTCAAGATCTCCAAAGATGAAGACAAAGTGGAGCTCCCAATTTGCCGAGGTCCCTGAGCTCCCGATGTGCCTATTGTAGAAGACATGCTCTTGACTCAGTCCATCTGATGCCTATGTCAGTGGGGAGTCCAAAGTGGAGCAGTATCAAAGTCCAGGTTTAGGAGAGAGGAAACAACTTGCTATTTATAGTCCAAGTTCCCTAATATCTTGTGGTTAGAGAAATATTATTCGAATCAAGGATGGTTCGAAGAATATTTCCATTCGAAATGACTGCTGACATGGCCAATTCGGCCTAATGGATTTTGTCGTTTGTGCCATGCTAGTGTCCACATGTCAAGTTGGAAAAGAACGAGATTACTTTAAGCTGCCTCATAAATTATGCCATGTGCTCAAGAATCTATTTTTTCTATTTAAATTCATTGGAACACAATGACTGATAGTGGTTTGAAAGCCAGGAAACTAGCTTAGTTTAAGTCTATTCACTATGTGATATGTGTTGGAGTTGCTTGTTCCTTTTTTCACTTTGAATGGATGCTTCAATGAGTTGAAAAGGATAGTAACCTTCCATTTGTTAAATGCCATGATTACTTAAATATAACAACCAGTTTTACCAACCCGGTGATTCATGCTGATTCAAATTGACAGTTTTGTGGTTCAAAGCCCAAGTATGAGGACATTTAGAAATTGGGTGGGTTAATACTTGGCTATATTCCGTTTTGTTCATCTTTTCCTCATCGGCATGCAGTTCCCCTACTGGTGCCATTCTTGATCCACCAGTATGTCTGGTGTTGCTCTATTCTAAAAAGTTCATATTAATGATGCTTGAAATAACTGTTATATATTTCATGTCTTTGTCCATCAGTAGCTTTATATAACTTTGAGAAGATGTCTCATTAATTTAAAATATCATGAGAGTCAAATTGGTTAAAATTTTCAAGCACTCATCTGACTGTAATATCATTTTCACCATTAAATATGGAAGTATTTTCTTCTTTGACATTGTTATGTGTTCCTGGTGCAGGAGAGGAGGGCTGCTAGCAAAACATGCCGGTGAATTGAACATAATTTTACATGACTCATGATCAATAGCTTTTTTCTCCCTTTAAAGCTCCTCTATACCTTCTTATAAGTAATTATCGGGATCCGTATCTTCAGCAACTTTGGTATGGAATGCCACCACAAGATTTGCCTCCATTTGGCTTTCCTTGATGGATGCTTCTGAGTTGACAATGGGAGAGGGTGCAGGATTTCTATATTGAAGTCTAGCCCATTGTATAATTTGTTTGTTGTTCTAATGCCTTATTCTTGGTGCCCGCCTCTTTTCTGATGAGTGGCATGCTTTGATGTATAAATGTTCTTATGTACATGATATGCCCGGCTGATTTAGTTAAATCGGATGATACCGTCTTTTATACTGGAAATTCTTCCTCGTATCGAATGCAAACAACAGATGCTTATTGAAAATCCTTGTTCGCTACCTGGGCGAGAAAGATTTATGTTGTGTTGATTGGAAATATATGAACAGATATGCGCTCATGGCTAATGCATTCTTTGATTGGTGATCCAAGATTTGTTTGTGATCACTTGCCAACTGCTGGTTTGTTCATAAAGAAACACAAAGATGTAATTAATTGTATAATGTAAACATGTTTCGGTGCTCGAATACAATTTCTTGGTAATTTCGATACTGATGTTGGTTCTTGGTTCTTTCAATTTCTTGGTTATTTCCATTCTTTGTTTGGTGATCCGAGATATGTTTGCGATCACTTGTTCATAAAGAAACACAACGGCGTAATTACTCATATCCTGTAAACATGTTTTGATGCTTGAATACAATTTCTTGGTAATTTCCATACCGATGTTGGTACATATTGGCTCTTTCAATTTTAGTGTTGAATTAAAATAGCAGGTGCTTATTGTAAAAGAAAGATTTATAGTGTTGCTTGGAAATATATAAACAGATGTATGTGCTCATGTCTCATACATTATTTGTTTGGTGGTTTTAGATTTTGTGTGCAATCACTTTCTATTAGGGATAAATGTTGTTGATGTTTGTAGCTGCGTGATGTGGCCTTGATTCACGTGTGAGGAGTCGTTAAGCAGGTTTTTTCCAACCTCGTTTGCACAAAGATAATTAAGGTCAGGAGAAGTTTTTTTAATTAATCCTTTCGATGTTTTTTCGATGTTTTAGTTAGTATTTGGTTGCAGGTAACTCCCTTTTTCCCAATCTGGAGACAAAGATGTATTTTTATACTAACCTCGAAGTGGGGGAGAATATGTTATGTAGATAAGAGGGCAGTTTGTAATAGTTTCCGAACGGTTAAAAAAAAAAAAGTAATTTTAATCTTCTTTTTCCAACAAGATTGACTTTTTTGATACAGTGAAAAAAGTGATTTAGAGGCCAAGAAACACTGAGCAAAAATGACAACACAAAGATAATGGGTCATATTGGAGAGATATGCTCATGCAAGTTATAAATGACAAGCCTAACAGAGAGCACATATGATCAGGAGCAAAGATCCTTTGAGAAAAATGTAATGGAAAGACGATAATATTAGATGCCTTTTGCAGTTCTCCAAATGATTTTGGCTACCCATGGCTTTCCCCATTTCATCTATCAGCAATGTTTTCTAAAGAAGAATAGGGAGAAGAAAAGGCCAATGGTGAGATTGGCAAAACATCTCTCAGCATCTCCTGAAGGCTGAGGGAATGCAGTCGCCAAAAGTAAGAAAAAACTGAACCATGTGACTGAGGACTCAATTTTGCATGACAATAATTGAACCAAGAATGTCTCCTGATGGTGCCTTGATAGCGCTAGTCGTGGTGATCGTTGCAGGGTAAATGGTACTCCGTCGAATGGAGCTAGCTTTCTGAATTGTGAGTGAAATCAATGCAGGTCTGACAGCTGCAATCGGAGAAACGGCAAGTCTCGCATCCAAAACAGACGCATGTTGTACACCCTCTGCAGGACGGAGAACGTGAGCATCCCCTCAAGACTTTACGACTTGCTCGCTCCTCTTCATCATCGCAGGTGACTCTGATATGTGGGATAAAATATATAATTTGGTGTCAAAAATTATAGATTATCAAAGCTGAGGAACCTAAACAAAGGTCGATAAGATCATAAACAAAAACATGTACTAGTACTGCTATCATATCACAAAAATGCAACCGTGTTTTTCCTCATAATATCATTTAGTTGGAATTCAAATCAGATATTTCAGAATTTTTTGAATATAGCAATTTATCAGCACATTTTTTGTGCTGAAAACCAACAAGTATCATACATTCCTTCTGCCAGTATCAGTGCTCATTTACACACACTAGGAAAAAAGACACTCAAGACCAGGTGCCCCAGAAGTCCAGCGAAGAATTCGTCAGTCCAAGTACCTAATAAAGCATGGCACAGTGAAAAGCTTCTATAATCTTAAGCTATTATTGCCTTACTAGCATGCACTTACATGCAATATTACATTAGAAGGAGAATCAAATACTGAATTGGACTATTAAGTTCCAATCATTATTTATTGGTCCAACCGAGGATTAGTGATAAACCATTGCAATGTATGACAATGTCATCTTTTGAGTTCTTTGAGGGACAATCTTTTCATTTATTGAGCATCTCATTGGTAGTCAACATCAAAATAGCAAGGCGCACGAACCAATCCAAGCTCCACAGATTAGTACTGCTGCAGAGCTAAACAAGAGAATGACCAAGAATTTACTTTCCATGGCATGCATCTGCATGTTAGTTGGCACTTGGCAGCAAGGTTCGTCGTATTAAAGCATACCGCTCGGTATGGACGGTACGTACTGGTCCGACAGGGAATCAGTATGAGCATTACATCGGTATGCCCCACTGTACCATGTGTCGGTACACTCAGTATGGCTTGATACGTATCATACCGACAACTGGTCAATACATCGGTATGGACCGATAAGGCGAACCATGCCTGGCAGAACACCTGCCATCTAATGCCATGCTGACAAGTTTGACATGAGCATGCTAGTAGCAAAAAAGAGGTAAAATAAAAAAATAGAGACAGAAACAGGAAACAAATTAAGAAGGGGCTTACATATTGCTTGTTGCTGGCCATGGAATCAATGGTGATACATGAAAATGCTTTAATCATCATTTGGTCCTTTAGGAAATCATTTCTTTTTTCAAACTGTACATTGGTTATCAAATAAAAGGTAGCAGAACAACATGAAAGGTAGGAACTGCTTGTGGCAGTACAAACACCAAAAGACTAGGCAAGAAAGCAAAATACCTTTTGGTCTCTGTTGCAAAAATTCATAGAATAAATGGTTAGTTTAATAGGTATAAGTCAGGTCCCTGATAATATCATGTTCAATGTTAAAAAGTTAAAATTGTTATCCAAATCTGACAAAAAAGAAAAATCGAAATCTAGTTTGAACTTTGAAGCAATTTAAGAATCATAATTATTGTTAAGTAAATTGTGATAACATATGACCCCTTCTTATCTAGGTTTTCTCCAATTTGATATGGAAAAAATGTCTCCCAAGGTAGAACAAGAGAGACAATAGATGCCGATTATTTAACTAAGCCAAATTTACTACATGATCAATAAAATTAGTATCAACCCTTGAGCATGTATCAAGGACTTTATCGTGATACCCAATGATAAGATGCATTACCAGTCATACAGGTAGCCGGTAGGTTATGTCAATCAATTGTATGGGAGCTGAATAAGAAATTGTTAATCACCACAAATTTTCATGGGTGCCATAGATGTTGTTGTAGGCCATTGTAGAAAATTGCTGAGAAAGAAATCTAACTTTGATATCATATGATAGGATCTAACCTTCTGTTATGGGTAAAATGACATGGACATTACCTTAGTGTCGCGTGACTGCCACATTAACATCACATGGCTGCCACCTCAGCATCATATGACTGACACATCAACGCTATGTGGATGCTACCTCGGCGTCATGTGGACAACAACACATCAGCGCCACATGAATGACATATTGATGTCATGTGGACAATACCTCGACACCACATGTGGTCAGCACATGCCTGATAGTGGTTGACACATGACCGACACCTTAGCAACTGCCC
>LVTN01000034.1:337411-368753 GCA_001649415.1 Musa itinerans
CCCCCCCGTAATTGACGTCGATCATGGGAGTAATGGTCCAAAGAGCCCACTATAAAAGGGCTCTTCAAGGTACGTTCCCGAGCACTTTACCAAATGCTATTCAAGTCATTGGCCGACTCCTTCATACCCAAGACTAATTTAAGCATCGAAGGGGCATTTGTCAGGAATGCTCTCGACACAGTTCTATAGGGTTTGACCTCTTCAGAGTCGACAAGGTTCAACCTTTTCGGATCAGTAGGGTTCAGTACCCTCAGAGTCAGACAAGTGTGGTGTCGATCGAGATTGAACTGTGACAGATGTGGAACGAACCTTGGTTGGCTCAGAATCTACATCCAGATCAAACAACCAAATTCTGTGCTAACACCTTCCTGTCATGATTCTCTCTAATTAGATAAATGGCCTCTCGAGATAATAAAAGAGGAAAGAAAGAGACTGATCACTTCAAATTAATCTATTTTTATTGCATAACAACACCAATCAAGTTCTCAAACATGGTTGAATGGATTACAAACATACACACACTTAGAACTAATTAGCCCTGGTAATCTCCCCACCCCTATGATCCTATATAATGATATCTCTCTCATATTCTCCAAAAGTAATTCCTAATATCTAAACAACTTATATAACATACTATATCCATATTATGATTCTTAGGCACCAAAAAAACTTATAATTGATCTTTAGAGACATTTTCTCACAACAACAATATAACAAAGAAAATAATCCACAAATAGATAAAATTAAAAATACTAAGGTGGGAACCTCATGAAGGTGGTTCAATGTCCCATCATTCTGCAAGAACTCCCTGTCCATGTGTAAGGCAAATTCATCTTCGCAATGAAGATGGATAAGAGACATTGATACATTGTAGATGTTGTAGATCAATGCAAAAGTTATTGTGGAAGATTATCTCACTCTAATACCAAATTACTGAATATTACTCTCCCAAGTTCGAAGAAAAGAGGGAAAAAACTAATTACTCTAAGGTAATCTAAATTTATTGAATAAAAAAATAAGTTAACTTCTCAAGCATGCCTGAAGGGCTTACAATTGGCCACCTCTGAAAATCCCATCACAAGAAACCTTTGGAACTCTTCATGTACGTTATAAATCCAATAGCCAATCAATTTTCCAAACATATACTATAAGAAAACTAGGTCGCTTCCACCAAATAGATTGTGAATTACTTCCAGGAATTCTCTAATACATCAAATAAAAGTAGGGTTTTGTCAATGGCATACCTTAGTGTTGTCCTCCGATATCCCACTACTCTGCCTCTCTAATAAAATTTTTATAGGCAAAAGAACTTACAAAGAATTAGTGAAGAAAGAACTAACATAAAGAATGGAGACCAGTGTAATCTTGTCACTCTGTATCTTCAGAAAATATTAATAATATTTAGAATAAATTCTATTTAGATAATTTGCTCATTGGATCCAAAGAATTAGTCAAACTAAGGTCATATAAAGAATAGAGATCACAGTATTATTGTTATTATGTATTTTCAAAAGAGACTAAAAATATATATAGAAATAATGAAACCAAAGGAAGATTCAGATCACTTAATTGAAAGATAGAAATTCATATGTGCAATATGGTTGCATATGCAAAAGCAGTTACATTGATATCCAGCAGAATGTCTATAATGCCTGCAATATTTACATGACAAACAGGCCAAGTACTACGAAATTTGTTTTATATATACTCTACTTAACATTCAGAAGCTTACTAGGTTTGACTAGTTCAATTGATTCTTCCAGTATGATCACCTTAGAAAGAACAATAAATCAAAGGCAAAAGACATATAGTAATCAAATATAAACAAAGTCCAACTCTTACCTTTCAAATGTCGAATCAGAACATTTCCAATTTGGATTTCTCACAGTATCATGATACTTGCGGCATTCCTCTTTAGTGCGCAAGCGAAACCTACGCTCTTTGTTGCATCTTTTACAGTGGACAAATTCATCACGGTGACATGGTCTTCCATTAGGGCCCTTATGAGAGCCATTAGCAGCTTTTGATACCTGGTTGTAGTATTTAAGTAGAACTGTCTTTGAGAGTGGAACCTTGTCTCCTTTGACTATGACCCATACATTGCTTTTCCATTTCCTCGCAGTCTCCCTCCCAGAGTGCTTCTCAAAAGCAGCTGGTGTCAACTTATCTGACAAATTATAAAAATTCAGCCAACAGGCAAGCGACCAGTAACATCATTTTTTTCACAGCGTGGACAGAAAAATCATAAAAAGTGCAATTCAGCAGTAGAAAATTGAGATTTTAAAGTTGAGTTCTGCACATTTGATTTTTTTTTCTTTTTTATGAAAATGCTAAATTTTACAGATAAAAAAGGGCTATAGTATTCACTGAAAGAAAGATAGTTTCTAATATATACATCATCCAATCAGGGACTCCTTACTCGATCATAGGTATGTATTCTCCATGTTAAAATATGGATATATCAATTGATAAATTGACAGAGCACATGCAAAGAGCTGTGACATATTCTTATGTGACACATTCTTCAGCAATATTATTTTATTGGAAGAATCACATCCTTTTTTATAGGAGTGGCAGTTTTTCCTGTAGTTGTGTTCTCCAAGAGCCTTATCACATTGATAGTCCTCCATCTAGCACGGTTATTGTGCAGAACTGGATTTCTCATCTAAATGGGGCAATATTTGGAAAAAAAAAAAAGTAAAGGGTGATGAGATAATATTTCCTGTTCACTACAATATTTTAGAACTGCAACCCTTCCGTGCATGAAACAAGCAGAAATGGAGATCTCTAGGCGAGGCATTTGTGATGTTCCAAACATAGTGAGGCTATTTTTGTTCCAATTATAATATATACACCTTTCTTTGTGAAGAAAATAACGACATTTGAATTGAACTTTCAACAAAACAAAGACAAAAAGAAGTAGTATGAAAAAAGAACTTTCAACAAAACAAAGACAAGTGAAAAATCATCAACGACCGGCAAAACATAAATTTGATAAATTCAAACCCAATTTCACTTATGATTTCAGATCGAAAAATTATATTTGTTACCATGCTAGGACAAGAATGGACTACAACTATAAATAATTCCTGTAGAATATATTCTGTTCACATCATATGGCATGTCTGAATTAGAGATAATACCAATGGCACAAACAAACTGCTGGCATCATCAATATAAGAAAAGGATGCCGGCCCATAAATTTTACTGTTCCCACTAAAATATCTTATATTATAGTCACCAACAGATTTTAAAAAGAGCAGAGCTAAGCACCCATCATTCATTCGATCTTCTTGTCAAACCAAGGCCAAAATTATAGCAGTAAGACCGGAACAATTCAGTCACTATTCCAAGAAGAACAGCAGTGAAGAACATTAGCTCGATGCTACAAAGGGACTTCCGCTTAAGCTTCAGCAGAAGATAATGCAACGGAAGAATAAAGACCACGCAGCATATGTTAACAGTGATCTGATCATTTATGTGATAGCTAACTAAACAAACGAAAGTTTGAACCGACAAGCACAGGGCAAAGTGATCACATTGCGAAGGTTATGAATCCGGAAATGGTCATACACTGAATCAGAACACCCGAAATAGGCGGAAAAGAAATGTGCCAAGTCTTAAAGAAACCGCACTTGCATGCAAATGTGGACAAGCGTACACGAACAAGACAATAAACAAGTTGCATGGAGCAAAGAAAAAGACCATGTCAATGATGCGCACATGGATGATCCTTTTGCGAGATATTAAGCACAGTCCAGAATCAAACAACATGTGTGCATGAAGACGAGATGCTATTCCTAAAGAACCCATCATGACCAGAGACAATATCATGAGATCTAGCTCATTATCTGAGTCCGAGAGACATCATTCACGAAGCTTCAGAATCGTTCGAGAGCCGTCGAATCGAATGACCCGACTCACCTTCATGACAACCCGGCGTGCAATCGCAGCTGATCTCGAGATCACCGGAGGCGAAAACCCTAAGCCGCCCGACGGCGTCACCATACCGGTGGCTCGTGCACCCGCACATCACCTCGACGAAGTCGGTGCCCCTCTTCAACCCACTCATCTCGCACAATTCCTCGTCCGCGAACAAAGAGGTGGCATCTTGTCCCTCACCATCGGCCATCTGTCACTCCTTCGGTCGAGAAGACGCACCGAAACCTCACCAAAAGATCCCTCTTTTGACGCTAAAACCCCGAAAGAAATCCGAAGCGGCCTTTGGGCGCTTTGAGACGAAGAAGGTTAACGAAAAGAATCACCGAGACGCAACCGGAGAGCAAGAAAACTAGCCAAAGAACAAAAAAGAAGACTTCTTTGAGGGTTCTGAGGCAAAGATCTAAGATCCGAGGGGGGGAGGCAACGTCGAGATGTCAAAGGAGGCGTTCGAGGGACCTGGAAATCTCGTCGAGAGCTGCTCACAGAAAAAGAGGCGGCGAGGAGAGGCAAGGGCGCCACCTTTCTGCGCCGGAGAGCTACTGCCGCACGGCAAGAAGCGAGAACCTACAAGGAACCATCGAAAGGAGCCGCACAGCGCACGCCCCTCACCAGATAACCCGATGGGAAAAGGGATACGGCTCACCGTGGTCTCCTTTCCGCACAATATAGGCTCTTAGCATTCCCACTCGAGGCCCGAACTCCTCCCTCCCCTCTCTGCGACATGCTCCTTAGTCCGTAGAGCCAAGTCCCCCCATCACCTCCCTCGAAGCCTCCCCGGAGAGCAAGAACTCTGGACGAGACAGGGAGAGAGAGAGAGAGAGAGTGGTGTTTAATAACAAGGAGACCAGAGAGGAGGGAGGGACACTTCGGGAATCCCAAACAACTCTCATCTTGAGCTGGCATCGGCATCAGCATTCACCAGCGCTCTGCGGCTCGTGCATGACACGACATGAGAAAGAATATGTATATATACAAGATTTCATTCACTCACTCACAAGCGTACGTTTCGTTTTGCAGAAAAGAGAGAGAGAGAGAGAGAGAGAGAGAGAGAGAGAGAGGAAATGAAGTCGCAAGAAAACAAAAGGGAAGAGCTCAATGAAAGGGTGTTCATCTTTTTCCCTACCATTTCCATGAATGGACCCCCTGCTGTTGCTGGTGCCTTTCTCCAAATACCAAGCTTGGATTTTGGGCCACAGTAAAAGTAGTTGGCTTTATTCCTCTCAGGCACACCCTATGGCCTATTGGAGCAGCAGCATCTCATGCGACTACTTCTCCTCTCCTCTCTCTTCTCCTCTCCTCTCCTCTCCTCTCCCCTTCCACTGGTCCAAGCCATTCATCCTGTTCACCCTCCCTTCCTCTGGTGGTTGACACTTCTCATCGAGGGCGTGTCGATCTCTCTCAGCCTATCTGGAGATGGATTGTGTTTGGAACAAGATAGAGAAAATGCAGCACTTTGCAAAAGAGCTTTGTATATGATTTGAAGGGAAAAGGTGTCATTGCTTAATTTCAGTACAATAATCATCATGAGAATATTCCCAAATCATTAGCATGCAAGCAGTAAAGTTAATTTGTGGGTGCGGTGCGAACCAAATGCTCATGCCCACATAGCATGGGTTGACCAAGCATGCTAATATAGCTAATATTTGACTTTTCAATGCCCCTAATAGTGAAAAGGTACTGTTTACTGCATGTTGACAATTGGTCAGAACTTCCCAGGCCACAGTGCACCACTCTTGCCGATCACTTACAGATATCATTAAGCATAGCAACAGGTCTCCTTAGGACACTGTTCAAGTCAGTAAATCTGCAGTGCCTGACAAAGAGTTCATTTTAGTAACAAATGTGTGGTAAAATATGTCACATGCATGCAGTCAGTGCAATGGGTCTTCTCCATACTCCAGTTTGGCTTCCATACTATGTACCATTGATGCAATGCGATTGCCTCAAAAAAAGTAGTTCACATGACCATCCAAGAAAGATTCTCCAGTTTGGCTTCCATACTATGTACCATTGATGCAATGTGATTGTCTCGAAAAAGTAGTTCACATGATCATCCAAGAATGGACAATCATGCTACTTTTAAGTGCATCAATTGGTAGAATAATTGCATATATAAGTATGGTTTTGATCTGAATAATTGAACCTTGTAGGTAGGTCAACCTAACCTACTCAACCATGTGGAGGAAGCAATAAATTTCTCCTTCTTTTTCCAAAATCCAATGTTCTAATGTGATTGTGAGTCACCAGTGTTGAAATAGAAAATGAGGACAATATAATGAAACAAAGTATAATCCAATCGAATAGCAGTTCTTAAAACTGTAAATAACATATTTTTTGACTGACAGACAATTCTACTTCAGATCAGTGACCATAAAGTATTATTGTCTTGGCTCGTTGATTGACAATTGACCTAAGAATTATAAATCTTGAATGTTAGGTGCATGCTAGCTTCAGGTACATCCTCCTTACATCATGGCATTCATTATATCATCTGCTACATTCCAACCTACATAATTGTTCATGTGGCTTCAGATGTACCATTCACTTTGGATTGCAAGTTGTTCTCATGGGATAGCCATTGAGGACATATCAATTAACATATGCTCAAGACATTTTCTCAGCTGTCCTAATAATTTAAAAGTTAACCATCGAGTGTGAATGTTAGTGACAACCATAAGATTGTCTATATGAGTAGGACTGTATAACATTGATCCTCCCTATACCATTTCTAATAAGAAAAGGGGGATGCACATTCTTGATGTAGATTGCAAAAAACAATTTCGAGAAATAGAAAATAAATTAAATGTGACTCATGACAAGCTTGAACATGAGAGATGAAAACATACCACTGATTTAGCTGGCCTTCCCAATCTTCAAGATAAAAAATAAGGAGAGCAAGACTTAAGTCTTTTGACTCTTTGGCACTTTCCAAACAAAGCCTGCATGAGATCAATTACAGCATGGGAATGCATTCTTTCACTAACATGTGATTGAGTAGATGAGAAAAGGCAGGAGTGTTGTCTGCTGGGAGACTTGAAAGCAGAAAGAGCCATCCGATTCTGACTTCATAGCAGTCTAACAATGGCAGCCAGCGCTCATGCGCAGCTGTGACACACCATCCATAGTCAAGACAAGAAGAGCTGCTCCTCGTGCCGCTGATGTAGTTCAATGCACCAAGTGGCATGAATAAAATAATGACCAAGTACATGGAGCCATTCATCAACAAAGGCTTTGGACATAGCATTACTATAGGCTGAGGACCCCCAAATATGCTCTTCTTGGGGAGTGATGACTTGTTATTTACAGACAGGACCCACCCATGAGTCGGCGACTAGTGACCAAAAATGTTTCATGGGCAAAAATAATTAACCAAGATAAACGGAAATCCAGTTCTTTTTCCTCCATTAGAAGCCATGAAAACATCACAAATAGTCAACCACGTAACTTCGCTAAAACAATGATGTGAAAATTACTTCACAAGAAATTCCAAAGTAATGATCCATCCGTTTTTATAGACATTTCTCTTTATGAGATGATGCTGGAATATATCTGGCTCATGATGTATCGGATAAAAAAGAGCACTTCGAGATCTTAAAAAGCTACTGGTCAAGGTCACTTTAGAGATTTTACTGGAACAGTGTTTTAACACTAGGAGTAGGGCATAGCACAAGAAGACTAAGACTAATGCTTACATCATTACAATTCCACTAGAAAGAGATGACAGAAATAGTTTGCTAGTTAATCATTATAGGCAGCCTAAAAGGTACGCAGCAAAACAGTCAATATATGAGAGAGAGAAGTCTTGGAGCATATCCCCGTCGCGAGCATCACATGTGACATAAACCAGTGATGACTTCCACTAACACAACGAACCTCTTATTGCACGACAATAGAGGATGTATCATCTCTCCGGCTGCAACAAATAATTAATAATTATGCATAAGATGATGAAATTTTTTTGCATGAAAGCAGTCTGACTTCATAAGATTGAGATAGAGGATAGCAAAGCACAAGATGATAGTTGACAATGGCTGTGAATTTGTTGGAGCAGATTCACCTATATATATGTTTCTTACACTTCTAGAAATGAAAATTATAAAAGAAAAACATATTTAAAAAGTCCAAAATCTTCCATCTCGATGGTGGTTAGTCACCACATCGCCATCGTTTTTTAAGATAACAAATAACAAAAAATGTTTGATAAACATAAGCCAAAAAAGAAAAAGAACAAGTGATCTTCAATCAGTTTTCAACTTGTAGGTTTCCAATATTTAGCAATTTTCAAGATCTTGGTCAATGACCTAAGTAAAATTGTCGTAGAAGATAATGATGTAATACATAATGGCTTCAGCAAAAATGAATAACTTACTACAAAGAAGAAAAGGAAAAATATTATGACCTAATTACTAATTTATTTCATCCGGTACATCTCATGATATGTGATCCTAGATACAAAGAATATAGGTGGCAGGCTTTCTAAAACATGCATTATAATGAAACTTGTCAGGTACTGCCTTGTTTAGACCATCCACGAGCTAATTACAGATTATCACCTGTAGCTAGCTACCTTTAGCATTCAGATCTTTACATTTTAAAAAATTACACTGGTATTCATATAATTATAAAAGTGAAACATCTAGGCTCATTTATACTAACGCCGTCGGTTTTAATAACGAAAACACGAAAACAAAAGATAAAAAGATAATTTTAACGTTCTAGTTGATGATGATGAACGGTGTCAGTGGTGGCGAACGATTGTGCCATTTGGGGCGCAAGTGGCTGTTGTAAATGAGAATCTCGCCACCGATCTCTTGATCCACAATAGCCACCTATAGCCTCTAGCGACACCGTCGTCCTCAACCACCAATACCATCTACCATCACCAACTATAATGTTAAAATTATCTTTTTGCCCTTTGTTTTTGTGTTTTCATTAATAAAACCGATGTTGTTATGATACATAGACCTAGATGTTTCACTTTCATAATTATAGAAATGCCAATGTAACTTTTTAAAGTGTAGAAATCGAGATGTTAAAGGTAACTGACTAAATGAGGTAATATGTAATTAGCCCACCATCCACTGCTATATGATAAGTTATTATTCAAATAATCAGTTACTATGTCCATTCTAACAAATGCTATAATGTAATGTTGCATGGACAAATTATAAAACACATTTTCATGGGAATTGAAAACCTAGCCTTCAAGAATCCAAACTTTTCGGAGTACATGATGGTGGGGTAGATAATTATATACGGTTACTTGATGACCTTGATATCCATAGTTATGGAGACAATACATTTCCTCACAATATAGTGAAAAAATGTCCAACTTAGGAGGGAAAAATTGGTGAAAGGAATTTCTACAAACTATCTTTTGCTAAGCTTTGGTGAGAAAAGAAATGAAAAATAGGAAGGATGAAATGAAACAAACATGGTAAGCTTATGTAACTTAAGAGACAAAAAGGTCCAGTGAAAGTGTAGGATGAAGGCAGGGGAATAAGAAGCCTTATCTCTAAAGATATGAGATGACATATCACATATGGAAAGTTGAAAACATTAGAAAGTTTAATTATCAAACAAATTATTTGATTGATATAGGAAGGACTATTCTAGATATTTTTATAAATTGAGCGATCAGGTGTGAAGGCAATAGTTTTTATCTCTTGTTGAAGTTGTTCAGCCAATGTATTATTAATCAGGTGAGAAGTAATCTCATCCCCGAATATGAAGTAAATAGTTTGTTCCATTCCAGCCATTAGAGAATGGTGCTAGCAATACTTAGCAATTGGAAAAGCATCCTAAGAATCAGGCAGTGGTACTTCTCATGATTAAATGCATCACTTATTTTCAGAAATTTTAGTAGCAGGATATTCTACTATGATTCTTGGATGAGCACTCCAACCTACATTGATTGGACAATTTGCCCAACAAAATTCCTTCCCATGTGCACTGGGTGAGATGGTTGGAGGGCGATAAAGGAGCATCCTCTTCTTCCAAGAATCAAAACTTTACTCTGGAAACTCCAATGAAAAAGACTTTCCACTTCCCCAATGGACATCAAATTTTTCCAACAATTATATAGGCCCTTGACCGATCTATAAGGCTGATCAAGATACACTTGTGCATATTTTCTTTCAATGCCCTTTGGCAAACAGATGTTGAACCTTATCAAAACAAAACTGCCATACAATTTTCATCTATTTGATTTATGGAGTGATGGTGATTAGTTAAAAGATAGAAGAACTTGAAAAAGCCTCTGCTACCTCCTTAAGAACCCTCATTGCCAATAGCCTTTGGCTTCTCTGTAACAATAGGAATGACAACCTCTATCACAAACACCAAATCCAATGTCGCTCTATTTGGTTTAAGGCCATTGCTTTAACCAATGAGAGTTCTATGCCACCTAACAGATTTGAGGGTCTCTAGCAACACGAGTCTGCTTCCCTCCCCCGTCCCACTAGTCCTCCTGGTGCTTCGTGCATGATGTACTGTGATGGATCTTTTACTAAAAGTGATATGAATGCAGATGCTGGATTTATCTTATGTCAGTGGTCAAATCCTTTGTGGAGGATGCTAAAGTCACAAATCGCATGATCCACTGCAAGCAGAATGCAATGCTGGACCCCGAAGCATGTGTTCCCGAAGATCCAAGAAGAAAATTTGACCAATATCTGGGTCAAATTGGACTCGCTCACAATGGTAAACATGCTAACTAATGGCAACAATATGCCCTAATGTTTTAAGGAATGTTTACAATGACATTCTGTTCATAGCTAATCTTGTAAAGGTCCTCAAGTGGACCCACATACCTAGAAACACAAACACTAAAGCTCTTCTTCTGGCTAATTTTGCTAGAGTTCACAACTATGATGTTTTTCAGAGAGGTAATTCACCTCCTGAGAATCAATATGCTCTGCTCTCAAATTAATATAATTTTCTCCTTTGTTAAAAAAATCCTTTGAAAAAAATGAAATGATGTAATACTCTATTACTTTGTTTTTATTGCTTTGCTAATAATTTTTTATTCAAGATATCCTGCGTTCTTATCTTTATATAATAAAAAAATTATTCTCCACTAGAAGATTCATAGAAGAGCATTTTTCTCAAATTAAAAAGAAAAGCCGTAACTAAACTCGTATTGAAGATGTAAAATTTGCTTTTAGTTTTGTGCTCATGAAATGTCTCAGTGGTGATTAGCAAGCATACTTCAAAACTAGCAGAAAAAATGTATATATACTGATTTTTTTTTCACTTCTAGAAATGGATGCCAAATGCACCGAAGACATTAAGGGATGACAAAGTTGAAAAAATTGGTCACATCTGCAGTATTAAGAAGGCATCAATCAAACTAATTTCAAGCTAATAGCTTCCAGCTCACTTCAGTAGCATAATAATTAAAATCAAATAATACAACTAAGACTTAAATATTTATAGCTATACTGCATTTACCCACCTTCACAGAGAAAGGCTTGCAAAAAGAAGCTCCAATTCCTCATCCTGAGAGACACTCCTCTGCAAAGAAGAGAAAGCACAATGGGAAAATGAAAGTAAGTGTAAGATATAGGAAGGAGATGCTATAAAATTAAGTCCAAACTCTACAAATACGTAACTTCTAATTTTGCACAGTGAACAACAGTAGAATTCTAATCAGCCATCATTAGACATGGATGGGCAACCTCCTACGAGCAGCACATTCATCATTGCATATTGGTGGCTGATGTAACAGAAAGCCAAAGCTCTATGAAATTTATCTTGTTGGCAAAATAACCAAAAGTCATGTAAAGTTTGCCTAGCATCTTTCTTCATCTTATTAATTCTGGTTTCAGGTATGAAACCCATCGAAACTTATCTTAAAATTTTTCTTCATAAATGAATTCCATAGCGTTCTGGTCAAAATTCTAATATTAAGGGGTCTGTTAACAGTTTAGAGATATTACGATTTTAGTTACTGCTCTTAAAAGTTCCAATATCCCAAACCAATACTCACAAGATTATGCAATAAGATGACTACTTTATCTACTTCAGCAATATGACATATAATACACATCTAAAAGTCAAATATGAGAATACATAAAAATAGTCAATCTAAATAATTTTACTCTAAAAAATATACAAATAATAAAATTTCAAAAAATAGAGTTTATCTTGTAACCTGAACAGACAAAAGATGCAGAAGTTTGTTCAACACTCGCTTGCGATGTACTGCATAGCTGCTATTAGACGGAAGTTGGTTAACTCTAGCAATCTCTGCTTGAACTGCAGCTCTCTTCTCCTCACATCCTGTTCCACCCTTTATGCTTGCCCCATAAGAGTTACTGATGCCATCTTTGCTGTGATTAAGGTTGTTTGAAGCCTCGAGATGTTCCATCTGGCTCTATTCAAGGAATCTGCATGGACACAAATATAATTAACAAATTGACCATTGAAACACAGCCAAAAAGAGTAATACTACAAGTAAATTAAGCATGTAAAGAATCTTATATAAATAAGAGCTTATAGTGATGTACTTGACTCACTTATTAAATTACACAAAAATAATTTTTCTGATGATGGTGTGCTTGACTCATTTATTTTAGGTTGAGAATTTGAATTATCATCAAATAAATTTTATGACCCAAATAATTAGTCCGATGGTGATGAACTTGACGCACTTATCTTAGATCGAGGGTTCAAATCCCCATCCTACAATAATTACATCTTAACAACTAGTCTAGTGGTGGTGTATCTGATTACCTATTCTAGGTTGAGGTATTCAATTCTCATTCAATAATTTTTTACGACTAAATCATTGTTGGTGATGAACCTGACTCACCTTAAGTTGAGGTTCGAATCATCATCCTACAAATTCTTAAAAAGGTGTAAATTAGCTAAGTTGGTAAAAACCTTTATGCTGATAGCAAGGGATCATATCCCGTCTTCACCACTTACCACTTGCGAAAAAAAGATATTGCTTGTTTATCTCCAAAGGGGTTAACAACAAAAATGAATAAACAGAGAGAATCTCAAGATGGAATCAACCTTGCCGACTGCATTTACGAAAGAGCAGACAAACAATTTGGTGCTTTCCTCATAACTTCCAAGCCAAAACAATGGTTCCATGATATTTATAAAAGAAGAAAATGAAGGATAACAAATTAAGGCTTTCATGGATTTCTCCTCTCCCATGAACCATGTATTAATTAAACTCCTTTCCAATACCAAAGTTCTGCTGCCCTCCAACACATTAAATAAATATATATATATATATATATATATATATATATATATATATATATATATTCACAAACAAATAAATACATAAACAGAAGGGAAATAACTTACAAAGCCAGCCAATGAGTTAGCCGTGACCTCCTCTTATTACAGATGCAATACTATTAGATATAAAAAAGGTCAACAATTCCTAAATCTACTCAAACACTGCCCCAATCTTCGCCCTCCCTTTTCCTATAACCGGTAATTCCCGCATATAGTTTTCGTTCTTGACCTTCTATACGGAAAAATAATAGGAATTGATAGACAACAGTTTCGAGCGAGACAAGCCTCCGAAACATCCTTGATTTTAACTGTATCATCTAACTAAAATTCTAATCAGCCAAGAAAGAAGGAAAAACTTTCTAATCCTATCGTGATTTCACCAAGAAAACCAACTGACTCATTATTTCGATGCTTGACCAAACGTTTCTACCATTACATCACAAAAACATCAATCAAGTGAAGGTATAAAGTACGAAGGACTACAACGATTAGTTCCTACTTCAGATACAACCGGAAATCCGACACATGAAAACCCTAATCAAACAGAAAGGAGAAAAAAGAGATGAGCCAGAGCAGAAACTACGAACGACGAGCGCAAGGCAAGGTAATCTAACCCCTGCGTCGCTCTCTGGGTCTCCCGTGTAGCCTCCGGCCTCGACGTCTTCGCCAGTAACAGGAGTCCGGACACAGAAGCTAATTATTCAATGGATCACTCCAGTCAATGGATCGAAAAGGTTAAAAAGGGGCCATAAACATATTACTATTCACAACCCGTTCTTGTTATTTAGAATCTCATATTAAAATTTTTAATTATTTTTAATTATTTTTTATAAAGAGATATATATACTTAATTTATAACTAAATTTTAATAAAAAAAATTTTGACTCCATACGTATAACCCTCTTTTGTTCGCTTCCTCTCTCCTCTTGATAGCTATAGGTGATGCACAATGAAAAAAAAAAAAAGACAAATTAAAGATAGAAGAAAAGTTATTTTTTTATATTTATTATAATAATTTAATATTTTTAGGATTATGTATATTTTGTAATAGCCTAAAAGATATCATCTAATAGGTCAATTATTTTAATCTAAAATATGTCATGTTTCAAATCTTTTTAAATTAAGTGCACTGAACGGAAGGACAAAAAAAAAATAAAGGATAAAAGTAGAATTAGATGAATTATAAACAGAAGGGGCTCTAAATTTTTTATGATCCAGGACTTGTAAAAGAGAAAACAAACTAGATGAAATATTTAGCTCGACATAATAGACATTACATATTATAAACATACACTTCACAAGTTTTGAATGGTTATATAATAAAAGATTCAATATTGGTCTACCATGATCAAAAGATCTCACAAGTACATACATTACTACAATAGAATAAGGTAGTGTACCAACCCTGAATAATACTCAAAAGGTCTATTCAGTCATGTTTTACTTGGGTAGCTCTAGAATACTATATTGGCCAATACTTCACACCATTTTGTGAAGCTAGAAAACTTGTAAAATAATTACTTGTATGATATATTTTTGGATAGTTTTGTCTCTACAAGATGACCACACACAACTTATATTTATAAGATTGAAATAATCACAAAAGCCAATCAAAATGGGTTGTCAAGTCTACTACAAACCTTCTGCATGTTGTGCAAAGCATATTGTGCAAAGTATATTGAAAGACATAGATATATACAAACATTGCATTAAACACTCTTTGTATAGATTTATCATGACATTCTTCCCCACTTATTTATTTCACGTCCTTATCGAAACATTTGCAAACATTACATCTCCTTGCCTTTACTAAATTTTTAATTTTTTGCTCTAGTTAAAATGAGCCTCTTGGCTCCTAGTTACTCTCTATTGTTGTTGTTGAGTAGTTAAACTTTGATCCACCAATATTGTTTTAACTCATTAATTACTTTGACTCAGGTGTGGGGTCGATTGAGTTATACTAATCTTTGCTAGTTCCTATATATCTCTCATATAAAAGAAAAGACATTCTTTATTATACGTTAATATCTCAAACGTCTTACACCGTTTAAACTGGGGGAATGTATATTTGAACTTTAGTGAGTATTACCTCGTAGTCTTTGAAAATTTTAAGGTCTTTCCTCTATAAAATTTATTCATTGATTCCTCTTCTACTTAGTTGTCACTTTCAAGTAAGTTTGCATCACTTATATTTTTTATTGATATTTTGTTAAAAAATAAAGTGGATAATTTACTCTCGGTGAAATCGATCACCATAAGTGAAGAATTGATAATTGATATTTTACACAGCTCCTCTATTGAATAAATAAGAAAAGTATGATAATTGGTTTCGCTTATTCTCTTCAGAGTTGAGAATATAAATGTTACTTGACTTCATCTACCTCCTCGAGGATTGTATTTTATATATCAAGTTGGTTGCTATTATTTACTTACCATCTTTCGTAGAATAAACATGTCATCACATCAAGGGTACCCATAAAGATGCTCAATTTCATATTGAGTAGTCGAATAATCCATATATCTTATTAGTGCAGGAGCCACCAGATTAGATAATTTCACTTGAGCCCTTGTAAAAACAAATGATAACTTATCAAATCTTTTTCTGCATCCATATGGTTAGCTGATTTTTCATGGAAAAATATATTTTTTAGTAGGAGGACATTCTAGGTATTTGAAAAAGCAAGGGCTATCATCTACAAGAATATTAAAAATATGGGGTGCTTTATGTGAAAAATCCAAACATTGAGTTTTTCTTAAAAATTCACCCTAAAAAGATGGTAAAAATACTCGGTAAACAAGATTATTGAATTTCATAATTTTGTTCCCAAAAATACGTAATATAATTAGTTCTAGAAAAATTTGACAAGTTTGTTTAGATTTATGATCCAAGAAAAGATTTCTTTTTTTTTAATAATTACTTAACATATAATTATCCTATGTATATATGTCCAATTGTCAATTATGTCTTTGGATATGATATTTACGGAGACATACCCCCTATGGGGACATATCCCTCCTGGTATATATATATATATATATATATATATATATTGAAAGCTTGATATTTATAGGGAGTTCAAGTGCTTATAATATACTTAATTTTATTAGTATTTTTGAAAGGATAGTCAGATCACGGTTTGTAACTATGTACTCGAACTTAATTAGTTTTGATAATATTTTTATTTTTTTTTAAATAAAAAAATATAAAAATTAAAAGAATATGAAGAACCTATCTAATCCTTCCCCTGATGGAGATTCATGTCCTTGCCTCTACCTTGTCTAAATGGAGAATGAGGTGCGTACGAGGATGAGTATGTCGTGGTGTCTAATTGCATGGTTGATAGGTTTCAGATTTACATACATATAGCTCGAAATTTTAAGAACACTTTTATCCATTTATTGCAAGTTTTGTAAGTAGCATATCAAATTAGGAAACCTTTCGTTGCCACTCTTTCCTACTTAGATTCGGGTCGGAATTCATTTCTCTCACACCTCGCCGGATATTTAACGAACTGGATGGGTTGACCAATAATCGTCTCCTTCGTAGCTCTTTCCAGCTCTACCATGGTGACACCATTCGAGCCATTTTCGTCCTTCGATGATGATGCATCAGACTTTGCACCATCCTTGTTTACGGTGCTGTTCTCCGACTTCCTCCTCTCCTACTTCTTCTTCATTGCCGGCTTCGTGATCGTGTCCATCATCTTCTTCTTCTACAAAGCAACGTTGAAGCACCGTGAGAGAAAAAGAAAATGGTCCGCGGTCGCGACCATGTTGGCAAGGATCCCGCGGTCCCTCTACCTAGTCTCATCTTCTTCTTCGTCGTCGACGACGACTTCTGTTTCCGTCATCGTTCCCGAGCCAGACGTGCAGAGCTGCGTCATCTGCCTGGAGGAGTTCGTGAATGGGGAGGAGCTGTGGATGCTGCCCGGGTGCAAGCATTTGTTCCATGGGGTGTGCGTCAAACCATGGCTGCTCGCACCATCAGCGACCTGCCCCGTCTGTAGGAAGCTGGTGACGCAGGGAGAAACCAGTGGTGCCGGAAGCCGCAACAACAGCAATAACTACGACGACACGTATCTACTTTATATGACATAATTCACCTCCGCCATTGTTATTAAGTCTGATGTGGAAATTTGTGTACAGCTGTTGTAAATATATATCGATGGATTTTATTCTTTTCTAATTTGCTGCAATCAAGTTGTTGGGTTTCAGAATATTGGTTCTCTCTTTTGAGCTCCACTAAGCTTTACCTCCCTTATTTTGTTGAATGAACTTGCTCAGTGCTCCTCTTCTCGTAGCTCTCACCTCTTGGCCATTCGCTGCTCCAGCCGCTGCGCCATCCTCCTCTACGATCCAATTCCCCGTGACCTCGTTGTTTGCACCTCCTCCGATTCCTTTTAGCGATCATGGCCGTCATCTTTTTCCTCCTCTACGATCCAATTCCCCGTGGCCTCCTTGTTTGCACCTCCTCCGATTCCTTTTAGTGATCATGGCCGTCATCTTTTTCCTCCTCATCATACCCATATTCCAGAGAGAAACGACGAAATAGCTCCCCGGACGCGACTCCCTTGCCAAGATACCGCATGCCATCGACGGTGTTCCTTCTTATCCAGAGGGAGCTACAGAGGAAATAAAAAGTCAGATTTTGATTGCCTAATGTGGAAGCTGATTCAGATTCAATAGAGTCCTTTTCTCTGAGTCAAGCTCAAGCCAAGCTTTCCTGGACTAGTATGATATTTGAGTAGAAAAATGTAAAACTATGTTAGGGCATCTCCAACTTAAGTTAGTAAGAGGTGATGATTAAATCGAATTTAAAGTCAAAGAGATATGTCTTTGAAATATGCATCTATCTTAGGCGTAAATGTCATCATCGAACGACAAGGAGTCAACAATCAACTTACCAAACATGGTCATTTGACGCCAAGGTGTCGGACACTTGGCATCGAGATGTCAATTATTTGACACTGAGGTATCGACAACCACATGACGTGGAGGCGTCGCCCAATGTATATTGTTTTATAGAAAATTTATAAAGTATATACAGTTATACAAAGGAAATGTGATAATTAAATGGGAAGATAATGTCTAAATCAATTAACATGGTTCGATTCCAATGATACACTATATTAGTTGTTCATTATAATCTAATATTTTAAAAAAAATTAGCTAATTTGTACATATATAGAAACTGACTAATTTTATAAATTTGTTATTGCTAGACACAATGACAAATATATTCCTCAATGAAGATGGTTGGGATGGGTAAGTTTTTCCTCTTCTTTCCATTAGATATGGTTTCTAATTATTTTGGAACTGCATATTTTATACGTTGTGATTATTATTAAAAAGGAAAATTATGCAATTGCCAATATTATTACCATCGTTATAAAAACTCGATCATATTGGTGATAGTTTCGCATTTATTTCCCAAATATAATGAAAAGAAATTAGTTTTTGTATATATATAAAGAGGGAAATTTAAAGAAGACTTTTATTCATTTACAATCTTGTAAAGAACGTATCAGATAAAGAAGCTTTTAGATGCTGCTCTTTCCTACTTATGATCGCTTTGGATTCGTCCCTCACACTGTTCGCCGGCCCGCGCGGTGTCGTCTCTTTGCTATTTAATGAACTCGACCGAAATGTTTCTCAGATCGAGAATCATCTCTCATGGCAGAACCACCAATTCAGGTCCGTTCGCCGTCTAGTGCGCCAGACGCTGAAGAACCATCCGTGATGCTGATAGTGTTTCACATCTTCCTGACCCACTTGGCCACCGCTTCCGGCTGCTTGCTCTTGGCCGCCGTGGTGTTCCTCCTCATGGCTTTGTGCCGTTGCTTTGAAACACGACGATGGAGGTCCATGGCTGCGAGTTTCCTCAATAAAATCCCACATGGCATCTACGTCGTGCCGTCTTCTCCTTCTCGACTGCCGTCGGCTTCCGATGACGTTCCCGAGCACCGGCTGGATCACTGCGTTATTTGCATGGAAGAGTACGCGGGCGGCGAGCGGCTGTGGGTGATGCCGGCATGCAAGCATGTGTTCCATGAGGCCTGCATCGGGCAATGGTTGCTTAAGCCTGCATTGACTTGCCCCATCTGTAGGGACCATGTGATCCATGCAGAAGCCACCACTTCCGGAAGCGACGGCGACGACGACGACAACAACATCGAAACCCCGTTATTGGTCGGAACATAATGATGATTGGTGACCTCGGTCATGGCGATAAGTCTGCAAGATACAAAATATATGGATGAAGTTTCATCTTGCTACTTTCTTTCGTTCAGATAGTTTAATGTAGCTCACAATTCAAATTACACTTGATGATGTATTGGAGGTTTGTCTTGATTGGTTTGAATCCTGCATGTACCTCGATATCTTTCAAGAGCTATCAAAGACATACTATTGTAGGGCATACATCAGCATCGTTCCTCGTAGGATGAGCAATAGCAATTTTTGTTTTATAAAAAGAAGAATAAAGAGAGAAAAAATATAATAAATTTAAGAAATCAGATAATTATCTCAGGACATATGGGCTAATATTACTAGTGTATCACTAGTTTGATCTCCAATTAGTTGAACCTAAGTACTTTAAAAAAATTTACAAATTCGTTTTGGTTCGATTTGAATTGATTAATCAAATAAACAATATCTTAAATCAGAACTATTTATAATCTTCAAAATTGAACTAGTGATCAATTGGTTTGAGCTGAATTAGTTTTAAATGGATTCATTTCTAGTTCAATTCTAATTCGATTTGATTTTTTTATTCGATTTGAACACCCTACTTATAATTATATTTCATTTAACTAATCTAATGTGTGCCACATAATCATTTTTCTCAAAATAAAGATAATTATATTGGTTACCTACCGTAATTTTTATTTTAATCTCCTATGTTTAAGGTAATTTCTTTTATTTATTTATTTCTTTCTCTGTTTTCACACGGTTCTCCCTTTCTTTTTTTTCTTATTCTTTGCCTTCTCTACATTTCCTTCTCTTATTTTCTTTCTCTGGTCTCACTGAAGCTTCTTTTTTTAATTAAAGGTATTAATTAGTTTAGCTGATAAAAAAATTTGACTACTTAACATAAGATCCTTAGTTCAAATTCTACATTCATCACTTATCCTTTATAAAAAAAAATATTTTTTAATCACCTTGTTCTCTTTCATCCAAGATACAATTATATTTTTTAGGTCAAGTTATTTTTTATTTAAAATAGGGATAAAAAAAATAGTTTTTTTAGTATAGAATTATTGATCTAAAGGACAAATCAAATGGATAAGGCGTTCGCCCATTTGAGATTCCATGATAGTCATAAAAGAGCAATCTTATGTTAATTAATAAAAAATTTAAAACATTAAATCAAACTAAAATATAATAGCCTTTATTAATAAAAAACTAAAAAATATAATATTGAAGTATCAAAATTATGTTAATTATGTAAGGATATAAAATTTATCATTAAACAAAACTATAAAAGAGATGATAGCTTCCTATAATAATAAATTACATTTATAATTATAATAATAAAACAAAATGATTTTGTTCTCACTCATTGAATGTTTAATTAGGATTTCCAACACAAAGAGTTTTGATTGTTTATCGGGAGAAAATTGTGGTCTTCGAACTCGCCAACTAAGTTAGGTAAGTACTTTGATAGTTCATCGTAAGGTTCTGAGCTCGACTTCGTCATTTATCATTAAAAAAAATTCTTTCTAAAATTAATTTGTTGCAATTTAAAATGAGAAGAGGATGCTTTTTCTCTTCCAAATCAATTAGCATGATTGGTTCGATTCCAACTACACACTATATTTTTAGTTCATTGTCATCTAATATTCAACCATTAGCTGCTTTTTGAGACCCAAATTTGGCAATTACACTCCTCAATGAAGATTGTTGGAATCAGTAAATTTTCCTTTTTTTTCATAATATATTGTCTCTAATTCTTTCTTTTAGAACTTCTTATTTTATACATTATGATTATTATTCAAAAGAAAATGATAATTAATTATCAATATTATAAACTCGATCAATATATATTGGTGATATGCGTCAAACTTGCGTTGTTGACAGGTTTCGCATTTACATCCCAAATATAATGAAAAGAAATTAGTTTATATATATAAAGAGCGAAATTTAAAGAAGACTTTTATCCATTTACAATCTTGTAAAGAACGTATCAGATAAAGAAACTTTTAGATGCCGCCCTTTCCTCCTTATGATCGCTTTGGATTCGTCCCTCACACCGTTCACCGGCCCGCGCGTTGTCCGCTCTTTGCTATTTAATGAACTCAGATCGAGAACTGTCTCTCTAGTAAGTAGAGATCTCTCCGAGCTGCTCTCCCATGGCAGAACCACCGATTCAGGCCCCTTCGCCCTCTAGTGTGCCGGACGCCGGTGAACCGTCCTTTATGATGCTAGCATTTCAGTTCCTCCTAGCCTTCGTCTTCCCCGTTTCCAGCTTCTTGCTCGTGGCCGGCGTGATGTTCCTCGTCGTGTACATTTGCGATTGCTACGAAACACGAGAATGGAGGTCCAAGGTTGCGAGTTTCCTTAATAAAATCCCACATGGCATCTACGTCGTGCCGTCTTCTCCTTCTCGACTGCCGTCGGCTTCCGATGACGTTCCCGAGCATCAGCTGCATCACTGCGTTATATGCATGGAAGAGTACGCGGGCGGCGAGCAGCTGTGGGTCATGCCGGCATGCAAGCACGTGTTCCATGAGGCCTGCATCACGCAATGGCTGCTTAAGCCAGCATTGACTTGTCCCATCTGTAGGGACCATGTGATCCACGTAGAAGCCACCACTTCCGGCAGCGACGACGACGACGACGACGGCGGCAACATCGAAACCCCGTTATTGGTCGGAACATAGTGATGTTTGGTGACCTCGGTCATGGTGATCAACTCTGCAGAAACGAAATATGTGGATGGAGGTTCTTCGTATTAGCTTCATCTTGCTTTTTATATTTCGTTAAGATAGTTTAATGTATTCACAACTCGAATCACACTTGATGATGTATTGAAGGTTTTTTGTTTCATATGTGTGAGTAATGTGAGTCTATTTATTTTTAATAAAATTATGACATTGAAGACTAGTTTGATGATCAATTTATGGAACTTATCCTCCTTTCAGTCTCTTTTTCTTCATCGTTCGTCTCATCCGAAGCACCTCTTTTAATCAAAGGTGTCAGAAAGTTTAGTTAATAAAAATTTTAATAGTTTATCGTAAGATCCTAAATTTAAAATATATTTTCCTCCCTTGATTTTTATTAAAAAAATAATTACCTTTCATCCTAAGTACAATTAGGATTTTTAGGTCTTTTTTTTTTAAATTTGAAGTGGGGATGAAAAAAAAATCAGTCTTCTTTATTATGGAATTGTTGGACAGGACAGATCAAATGTAAGAGACTTCTGTCAATTTGAGATTCCAAGATAGTCATAAAAAAACAATCTTATAATTGTATATCAAGACCTATCCTCATTGAATTATTTAAATATTTATACCTCAATGTTAAATCAAACTAAAATATAATAGACTTTATTCATAAAAAGGCTATAAATATAATTGGGAAGCATCAAAATTATGTTAGGGTAAATTCTTTCGTGTGTGTGAATTTTTGTTGAGATCCTATCCTAGGATACAATAATGATATTAACTATGAGATGATAATGATATAAAATTTATCATTAAACAAAACTATAAAAGAGATGATAGCTGCCTATAATAATAAATTTTATTTGTAATAATAATAATAAAATAAAATGATCTTCTTCTCTCTCATTGAATGATAATAGTTCCTAGCTTGATCCCCAAATTGTTGCAATTTAAAATAAATCAATATTATTCTCTTCCCTTTTCCAAAACACATGGTAAAAACATGAGAAGAGGGTGTTTTTTTTCTTCCAAATCAATTAGAATGATTGGTTCGATTCCAATTACACATAATATTATTTGTTCATTGTAATAAAATATTCAACCATTAGCTAAGTTATACACATGTAGAGGCTAACCAAATATATATATTTGCTTTGTGAGACACAAATATGGCAAATATACTCCTCAATGAAGATTGTTGGATTCAGTAAATTTTCTTTTTTTTTTTTGCCATAATATTTTGTCTCTAATTCTTTTAGAACTTCTTATTTTATACATTATGATTATTATTAAAAAAAATTCATCAATTATCAATATTATTACTATTGTTATAAACTCGATTATATCGGCGACATGGTTACGTAGTTGACGGGTTTTGTATTTAGATCCCAAATATAAAGACTAATTATAAATTATCCCTTATAATTAACTATTTTTAGCATCTCGATTCCTATATTTTCAAAAGTTTTATTAGGATCCTTATATTTACGAAAGTGAAACATTTAATCATGTTTCTCCTCACACCGTTGACTCTACTAATGGAAACACTGTAAATACTCAATAATAAATCGAAATAGGTAGAGTCAATACATGCTCAGTGGTAAATCTTACGGTATCTTCATCGATAGAGTCGACGTCATCAGGAGAAACGAGATTAAATATTTTACTTTTATAAATATACAAATTCCATTATAACTTTTAAAAGTATAGAAATCGAGATACTAAAAATAGTTAATTATATGGGATAATATATAATTAATGTATATAAATTAATTTATATATATATATAATGAAAAATTTAAAGAAGACTTATCCGTTTACAATTTTGTAAAGAACGTATCAAATAAAGAAACTTTTAGATGCCGCCCTTCGCTACTTATGATCGCTTTGGATTCGTCCCTCACAGTGTTTCCCGGCCGGCGCGTCGTCCTTGCTTTGCTATTTAATGAACTCGGCCGAACTCCTTCTCAGATCGAGAACTGTCCCTCTAGCGAGTAGATCTCTCCAGCTCTCTCATGGCAGAACCACCAATTCAGGCCCCTTCGCCGTCTAGTGGGGCGCCAGACGCTGATGAACCATCATCCTTTTTTATGCTAGTATTTCACGCCTTCTTATTCTTCTGCTCCGTCGCTTCCGGCTTCTTGATCACGGCCGCTGTGATGTTCCTCCTCTTGGCTCTTGTCCGTTACTGCGACACACGACAATGGAGGTCCGTGGTTACGAGTTTCCTCGATAAAATCCCACATGGCACCTACGTCGTGCCGTCTTCTCCTTCTCTACTGCCGTCGACGTCCGATGACGTTCCCGAGCATCAGCTGCATCACTGCGTGATTTGCATGGAGGAGTACGCGGGTGGCGAGCAGCTGTGGGTGATGCCGGCATGCAAGCACGTGTTCCATGAGGCCTGCATCAAGCAATGGTTGTTCAAGCCACCGTTGACTTGCCCCATCTGTCGGGTCCGAGTGATCCAAAGCGACGACGACGACGCCGACGCCGTTGACGACGACGACGACGACGACATCGAAACCCCGTTAATGGTCGGAACGTTTTGAAGTTTGGTAACCTCGGTCACGGCGGTCAAGTGCAGATAAAAATACATCGATGAATTTTCTGATCTTATTCCCAAGATTGTTTAATGTAGCTCACAGCTCAAAGTTATCTTTGCATGAAGATGTTGCTGTACATTCTGTCTCGCATACAAAAAGCACCATATAATGTCAAATACTTTATGTTCTTCACTCTGTATTTTCCACTCCTTTCAAATTTCTTCTTTGATTGGTTAAGTTTATTATTTTGATATAGTTGTTCCAAAATTTTAATTCTAGAAAGACAAATAAAAATCCCCAATTAATATAACAAGATCATCATCATCTTAAAAATAATATTCATGTATATGAGATAAGAGAGAGAGAGAGAGAGAGAGAGAGAGAGAGAGAGAGAGAGAGAGAGATGAGCTAAGAAGACAGTCTCGCATCACTGAGGATCGAAAAATTCGAATTACATATGCACGTTGAATTTGTGTCGAACATGATAAATTTGACTCAAACTCGATATGGCATCAGAGCAGTTTGACTTCTGGTTAGAAAAGTCGGTAAAAACCCTCTTCCGGGAGTCGATAGCTGTCGATTCTTGTTCTTCTTCTGGCGTTCAGCGACCGAGGCCGCTGTCTGGCCAGAGGCGTCCTACAGATGGGGCAGGTGTTTGATGGTTTAAACAACCATTCTCGGATGCACTTCTCATGGAACCTATGCTTGCATCGGGGTAGCTCCCACAGCTTCTCCCCACCCGCGAAGTCCTCCAAGCAGATGACGCAGCTCTCACGGTGGTGATGCTCGGGAGTGGCGGTGACATTAGAAGATGACGACGGCGACAAAGGAGGGTAAGAAACGACTTTGATGACGTACAGGGAAGCTACAACGTCGGACCTATCTGGTTCGCTGCACAGCAATACAGCTCTGAGGAGGTTCCAGAAACTAGACATGATCGCAGAAGAGAAATGAAGGCCGCCGGAGGAGGAACGAGTTCATTAAATAGGCATGGAGTGGGAGGGACGGAGTCTAAATTCTAGTAGGAAAAAATGGGAAGGTTTTCTAATTTGACAAAATTACAAAGGTGCAATCATAACAATGATAATAATATAAATAGTCATAATATTTAATATTTGATAATAATCATAGCATGTAAAATAAGGATTTTCGAAAGAATCAAAGGTAATATATTTTAATCACAGTAAATATGGATGGTGGACATCTGTTTGTAGTTGGTTTTATATGTTATAGGAATAATTATATATTACTCGTTGTAGTTAGATCTCTTTAATATTTCGATCTCTAAATTAAAAAAATTTATATTGAAATCTATATAGTTAGACTTCTTTAGCATTTTAGTTTCTAGACTTTAAAATTTTTACATCAAAATATCTATAATTATGAAAGTAAAACATTTAACCCTAAATACACTAATACCATCGGTCTTATTGACGGAAGATATAGATTGAGTTAAAATTATCTTTTTTGTTTATTATTTTTGTATCATTTGTGATATTGATAAGGCTAACCATTTGTGACTATCGCTACAATAATTACCACTATTGAAATTATTTTTTTATTTATGCACATATTATCGTGTGTTAAATCATTCATCGGTAAAGTTGACGACGTTAAGATAAATAAGATTAAATATTTTATTTTCATAATTATAAGGATTTCAATATAAAATTTTTTAAGTCTAGGGACTAAATATTAAAAAAGTCTAATTATAAATATTTCAATATAATTTTTTTTTTAAGTTTAAGGACTGAAATGCTAGAGAGGTCTAACTAAATTCTTTAATGTAAGATAAATTCTAAGGTCAAAATTTATGCCTCTCACATGTCTTAAATAATTCTCCATAATATTTCTATATCCAATAAAACAAATCTAGGAGTATGTAAAAGGAACATATGCATTTTATACATTACCAAAACCCTAAGATACAACATAGGATAATTATATAATAAGTAATCCTTCAAATCTAAGGAATAATTTCCTCAATAATAAATCTTCCAAATTCAATTTTGTGTCCTTCAGTTATACTTGTATCAATTTTTTTTATGTAATTATATTTTTAAAAATATTTTTTTTAATAAAAAGGAGTATTTTTGTCATCTTTGTATGTCACATGGAAATTTTATAAAACTCAATCGTCCTCAAAATGCACAACAATTACATACGTACAAATTAGCTACAAACAACTAACAAAGATTTTAATTGGAATCGAACCTATCGCGTTAATTGATTTTGAAGAAAAAAAAAACCTTCCTCTCCTCATTTTACTACCATTTTTTCCTTCAAAGCTTGCTAAAACATTCAACTAATTTTTTTATCATAATTTATACAAATGGAATTTATAATTATGCGTAGCTATCATCTGTTAAATGCGTATACTTTTGTTTAATGTTAATGACAAATTTAACATCATTACCTTTTCAAACATTTTTTGTTTTTCTCATTATGATTGTTTTGTATTATGTTTTCTTTGCAATTAAAAACCTTTTGGTTGACCCATGCTAACAACAATGATTACAATATTATGAGTTGTACCATCCAATTTCGAGTTCCTAAAGAACAAATTAAGAAGCAGCTTCATCGGTGCAGTTTCTCAAGTTTGCATTGGTTTCTAGTTGGAAACCAATGCAAACTTGAGAAAAATGTTTGATGCTATCAGTTCTTGTTGGAAACCATGCCTTACTCTAGTTGGAAACATATTTCGGAGAAAAATGTTTGATGCTATCAGTTCTTGTTCTTGTTCTTCTTGTGGTGTCCAGCGGAAGATGTCAGTTCCCGGACGTCCTACAGATGGGGCAGGTCTTTGATGGTTCAATAATACATTCCCTAATGCACTTCCCACAGCTCCCACAGCTTCTCCCTACTCACGAAGTCCGCCATGCAGATGACGCATCCATCGCCGTGATTCTCGGGAACGATGACGGTTGTAGAAGGCCATGACGATGGCAGAGAGGGTGAGCGACGATGTTGACGACGTATCGGGAAGTTGCAACCATGGCCCTATCTCGCTGTCCATCGCTCGGGAGTACACCTCTAAGGAGGTTCGCCCATGGACGCCGCCGGCGGAGGAGCAAGTTCATTAAATGGAAGAAGGAGATAACACGCAGTCCATCATAACAATGATAATAATATTAATAGTCGTAATATTTTTTTTTTATTTTTTTGATAATAATCATAACCTATAAATAAGGAGAATTTCCAAAAGAATTAGAGATAAATATATTTTAATCTTTAAATATGGATGGTGGACTTTTCTTAGGAGTCTGCTTTGCCCATTATAAGATTGAGGAAGTCAATAGAAAACACAATATCAAAAAATAGAAATTCGAATTCCTCATTTATCTATATGTATTAAATAGAAGAAAAAAAAATATTTTGTATTACATAAATTATAAGCTCACACGTCTCAAAAAATTCTCCATTTCTATATCCAATAAAAAGGATTTTAGGAGTATATAAAAGAAGGTACTTTCACTTTTTATACATATCAAAATCCTAAGATGCATAGAATAATTATATAATAATTGATCCTTCAAATCTAAGGAATAATTTCCTCCATAATAAAATTTTCAAATATATATTTTTTCCTTCAGATATAGTTGTATCAAATATAATTTTATAATTAAATATTTTAAATATTTTTTGTCATCTTTGCATCTCACAAAGCAAAATTTTAATACTCATCGTCCTCAAAATACACAACAATTACATACGTGCAAATCAGCAAATCTTTTAACATATATTTATAACAAATAATATTTCGTTCTTCTTCTACCTCGTCTTCTCTCCATCCTCCAAAATAGATTTCGATGTTCTACCACATGGTACATCGAAACATATTCGATAGTATTGGTCGGATCATTGACCTAAACTAATGTGGTAATCAAAATTGAATTCCTTGGTCATAATAAAATATTATATTCTCTAATAACCAAGATCATCTAATCTTTGAATAAAACTTATTGAAGAACCCTAAAAAAAAATATGGTGCCTTCTACAATTCATAGTCATCTGAAAAACAGTTATTATTCATTACAATTACTTATAATCTCTCTCTCTCTCTCTCTTTCTTTTTCTATTATCATATTATCAGAAATTAAATATTGATGAACATATATCAAGTCAGATGTCAATTCAATCAAAAGCTTAAGGTTTTTGTTATCGATCAAACATAATATATATTACAAGACTCTTTTATCTCACATATATACATCAAACTTAATTAACATACTTTCTCAAGAATTGTAAGCACAATTCCATGTTATGCGTACGTGCAGATATAATCACACTGACGTTGAGACAAGAAAGTCAAGTTCTTCCGTATCGATGTTGATGTTGTGGCTTCTGGGAGCGATGGCTTTTCCATGGATCACATGCTTCCTGCAGACGGGGCAGGTCATCGATGGTGCGAGCAACCATCGCTCGATGCACACCCCATGGAACAAATGCTTGCATCGGGGAAGCACCCACAGCTCCTCGCCGCTCACGAACTCGTCCATGCAGATGACGCAGCTCTCCATGTCAGGCTCGGGAACGACCACGGAAACAGGCGGCGAAGGAGAAGACGAAGGGACGGCGTACAAGGCACGTGGGATTTTGGTAAGGAAAGCTGCAACCACAAACCTCTTTCGTTGTCTTTCGCAGTACCGCAACACGGCTCTGACGAAGAACACGATACTGATCAAGATCGCGAAGTTGAAAATGGAGAGGATGCAGAAAATGAGGGCGTGGGAGAATAGCTCCGTGAAAGAGGGTGTTGCAGCGGCCAGTGCGGCCAAGGACGGAGAGTCTTGGAGTGGTGTTGCCATGAGACAGCGAGGGAGAGAACTACGAGGGAGATGATTCTTGGACTGAGTAAGATCGTTGGAGTTCATTTGACGGCAGAGGAGCGGCCGCACGTAGTCGTCGGAGCAGCGGGAGAGATGAATACCAATCCGAATGTATTAGGATGGGCGGCATTGAAAGTTTTCCTAATTCCATATGATACTATCAAATAATTTCAATGATTAAAGTGTTCTTATAATGTCCAACTTTATATATATATATATAGTTAATTTGTTTCTATTATATTAATATAGATATAATGATATTCTCATATGGATCAAACCTATCAACTGCACAATAATGTTTGAATGATCATAATATAATGAATTAATCTCATATCGGATTGAGACTAAAATTAAAAGTTCCAATGAGTATACTAATGTTAGCTTATGTTTAAACATTTTGAGTCAATGATTTAAGCTCAATAGACTTAATCTTATCAATTCATAATAATTTATATAATAATCGATCTAGTATTAAGACACGATGATGATAAATTTGAGTAGAAAAAACTATCCATAAATGGTCGAAAGGATACATCATGACATGACAGAGCCATTATCTCATTAAGTTGTCTCTTTTGAGTTAACTAAAATGTTTTTGTCTATCTTCTCTCCAAAAGTCTTAAAATTTTTTTCCTAATCTCTCTATTATCTACTAAAATAATTTTTGGAGTATGTAAAACGTACTTTCTCCTTTTAGACCTACCAAAAGCCTAAGATACATAGGATAATTATATAATAAGCAATCCTTAAAATATAAGGCATCTTTTCTTCCATCATAAATCTTTAAATTATAAATTATATTTTAAAACTTGTTCATTTAAATGAACTGGTCAAATTAGTTCATAATTAAAATTATTAAATTTCTAGAAAATGAATTACCTATTCTAATAATCTTTATTATTTTGTCGTCTCTGTGTCAGGAAATTTATAAGATTCATTAGACTCAAAATGACATATCAACTACATACATTTCAATTATTTAGTAGTTAAATATCATATTGTAATTGTTAGGATCGAGAATCCAAGGTCGACACTAAGAGGGGGGATGAATTAGTGCAGCGGTAAAAATTATGTCTTCAAAAAACTTCATACGATAAAAACTATTTCCGACGAAAAACTGATTTCGGAAACTTAACTTGAAAATGTACGTAATGAAGTGAAGACAGTAAGCACTTAATGAGGTTTGTAGTAAGGTAATAGCAAGAATAAAATGCAAACCAGAGAACACAACAACTTTACAGTGGTTCGGTCATCGTGACCTATATCCACTCCACCGATTCCTCTTCCGTCGAGGCCACCGACATCCATTATCAGTCTTCCTTCAATAGGCAAAGACCAACCATATTTTACAACTCGATTCTCCTTTTACTAGGTTTAGGAGATAACCCTTTCACCCTCACTTTCTCCTCTCTCAACCTATTCTAACACTTAGAACTTTTGAGAGGAGTTTCACATAAGATTGTAGCAGCGTTTCTTTCTATTTTTACTCTCAAGTCTTGTGTCCTTTAACTAGGGATGAGAGGGGTATTTATAGGCTTCAAGTTGATTCAATCATGAAGCCTAAAACTTTCCCATCCCGGGTTCCCCGGGCACGGGCGGTATCACTGCCCAGTGTCAGTCTGACACTGACACTGCCCTGGGCGGTACCATCGCCTGGGGGCCAATGCTACACGGTACCACCGCTTGGCACCATGCTAGGGGCGGTACAACTACCCAGACTAGTGGTACCACCCCCTAATACAGTCTCGAAGACCATGCCATGACGGTGAGACTTCTTGGGGCATTGTTTGGGCCTCTTATTGGGCCCAACATAGGTCTTACATGAGCCTAGTTGGCCCCTAATTGGGTTGGCCCAAATCCAAGCCTAATTATGTGCTAACTA
>LVTN01000034.1:370728-386894 GCA_001649415.1 Musa itinerans
AATAATATTATATATATATATATATATATATATATATACTTGTAAAAATCCGTCGGGAGAAGATGAGAAAAATAAATAATGATAGGGGTGTGGATGGTGGTATTTTATATTACCTATACAAATATGACATGAGGATGGATAGAGCACTCACCATCTTTTGCTCATACTTATATTCGACCCATTAATATGTTGACTAAGATGCTCATACTCATACTTGACCCATTAATATGTTAACTAAGATGCTACACCTAAACACTAGATGGGTCATGCTTTTGTTATTCAAATTAGATTAGATGAACCTTAATTGGAATAGTTATGATTCAATTGAGAACCATTTGGTTCACTTGAATCAAATGAAATATTTTCTCATTCAACACTAACAACTCTTCATGCTAGCCTCACGTAATGTACGCCCAATCCCTAATCATAGGCAGCATCACAATGACGATTTATCTTCATCGGTCTTCTTCCTCTCTTTATCGGCAAACAACTATTCCTTGATGATTGATGACTGCAAATAATGAACAGTGACCAACGATGATAGTTTCTCAATATTCTTTTCTCTTTCTATCACATACTTTCTTCTCCTTTCTCCCTCTTCACAGCTTCTTTCTTTATCGCAGCACTCCCACCCCCTTATTTTAGTCATCCTCGCCAACCTCATGGTCTCACCTCGTCGGTTGTCGAATCGCTCATGTGTCTCCCACGTCTCTTTTCCTGATCCTCCTTCATATTCTCCTTATCTTTTTCGTGGATTATAATAATTTTAATTCTATTTATATATATATATATATATATTTATATTTATCTTTTATTTTATATAAATTTTAATATTATTAATTATATTTGATAATAAATTTATTTTTTAAAATAAATTAATTAATTATGAGGATACGGAGAACCCACGGATTCTCTACCATAGCCCTCGTCCTACTTAAATAAAAAATAAAATGAGGATGAACGATGAGAGATGAGACGGGGATGAGGACGGGAAGCAGCCCCATTAACATCCGTAATCTTAATGGATTACAATATCTTTTGTAACCACTTCAATACAAACAAGAGTCGAAACCCTAATTAAACCAAGAAAGGCAAAGATGATTACAATAAAATTACCATCGGTGGAAACTTTAGTACTATCCTTCTTCTTGTTATCGTCTCTACCACGAGTTCGGATAATTTGTTAGAAGAAATTATCTTAAAAAAAACCTGATGTGACATACATCAAATTATCTGAACACACGAACTGTAAACACAATTCCTTATCACATATCTACGGATATGATCAAAATCACGGAGGTAACGAACACTAAGAAAGAGCAAACGTTGACCACATTGGGACAAGAAAGTGAAATAGATGGGTGTTGTTGCTGTGGTCAATGGCTTCCACACTGTTCACAGGCTTAACTCACACAGATGCGGCAGGTCATTGACGGTGCGAGCAACCATTACTGGACGTGCATTGCGGCAACGTGAATTCCTCCATGTTAATGGTGCGGCACTTACCGCGACGCTCGGGAATGACGACGGCGGAAGAAGGCGACGACGGCAACGGAGAATAAGCGTCGGTGGCACACTCCGGGATTCCATCAAGGGAAGCTGCATCTGCAGACCTATTTCGTAGACCGCAGCACTCGAATATAATTATGAAGAGGTTCAAGAAAAATCCCATTATCATCAAATGAAAAATAAAGAATACGTATCGCACAAAGGAAACAAATTCATTAAATAAAAGAATAAAAGAAGAAGTGATGCGGAATAGAGGATTGATGTATTCGAATCCGAATCCGAATCCAATCCGAATCCGACTAGGAAATAACAATAACAAGAGGGTTTCTTAATTTGACTTGTTACCTACATAATCTTAAATAGATAAAAATGGATTAATCATTATATATTTCAGCAACTTATATTAAGGTAGAAAATTTTCATTTGACTAATATGATCGGATTTATAATAATAATAACAATATTAATATTCAAAATATTTAATTTTCTAATAATAATCATAATCTACAAATATGGAGGAGTTCCAAAAGAATGAGAGACAATATATTTTAATCATGATAAATATGGATAGTGGATGTCTCTTAAAAGTTGGCTTTAAGGTTAAAGTTTATTTTAGCCCATGTGGTTTTAGTCATAGATTTCTTAAGCCCTTATGGTTTACTCATATCTAAAATAACTCATATATTTTCAAAAACATAACATATAAGTTCCTCCCATCAAGTCTTAGTTAACAAACATTAAAGTCTCCTTACGTATCATGCTAACTCATAATAAATAATTAATATAATGACACGTGTAATTTATGGTTAAGGTCCATTTTAGCCAATGTGATTTTGGCCATGGATCTCTTAAGCCATTATGATTTACTTATATATAAAATAATCCTTTATTCTTAAAAAATAGTATATAAGTCCCTCTCGTCAAGTCTAAGTTAACAGACGTTAGAATCTGCTTACGTGGTATGCTGACTTATAATAAACCATTAATATAATGACACATATAATTTATTTTTTTAAAAAAAAAACTAGGACATCCATCAATAGCGGGAGGAGGCTTCGTCATGGAAGTGATCATCAATAGTAGTACCGAGCTGTTGCTGCCTAGCAAGGCGTCAAAAGCTTTTGAGCTCATTGTCAGGAGAGGTCGCATGTGCACGACGCCCCGCAAGGTAGCAGTGGCTTAGTGCTGCTACTGGTGGTTGCTTTTACGACGACGCCTCCTCTTGCCATTGATGGAGGTTTAAGTTTTTTTTTAACTTAAATTACACATGTCATTATATTAATGGGTTATTATGAGTTAGTATGTCACATAAGCAGATTCTAACGTCTATTAACTCAGACTTGATGGGAGGAACTTATATGTCACATTTTTAAAAAAATAGGGGTTATTTTAGACATGAGTAAACCATAAGGGCTTAAGAGGTCCATAGTCAAAACCAGCGAAAATGAACCTTTAATCATAAATTATATATATCATTATATTAATAATTTATTATGAGTTAACATGTCACGTAAGACTCTAACGCCTGTTAACTCAGATTTGATAGGAATAGCTTATATGTAATATTTTTAAAAATGTAGGAGTTATTTTAAACACGAGTAACTCATAAGGGCTTAAGCGGGGCATGATCAAAATCATAGAGGCTAAAATGGATACAAAGTTCATATTTTTGTTTACTAACAAATTTAATATCATTATCGTTTCGTTTCTGTCATTATGATTGATTTATTTTATCTCTTTTATAAAATTACAAAACTAGAGGCCTATATATTAAGACTGTGATCTTTGTTTTGAAAAAGTTGAAAGGAAAATATTGACTTGTTTTAAATCACATAATATTATTTTATCATTTTACTACCCTTTGCTGAAAGAAATTATGTTTAATCTCTCCTTGTACGTGCATTTTCTAGTACATATCTTGGTTGTGAACTCTCACGAAAATCTATGCGTGAGATGAGTTTTACCTTAGAATAGATTTGCACGTGCCATCTTGAGCTACGCACAAAGGGGGCAATGGAGCAGGAGATTCACGAAGGTATTAGAGCATGCTAATGAGATATGTCTATATATAGAGCTTTAGATAGAGAAAAGACACAAAGTATCAGGAGTGTTGACTCGAAATATCTATATAGGAGACGTGTAAAGGTATTACAACACGACAATATAGACACTAGACGCCCACATAGATAAGGAGTGTCAAATGTAGAGAATATACAAGGGGTTACAATGTGTTCTCATAAGGCAGTTTGAGATGTGCTAACTTGAAATATGAGGAGTATAAAGTATTGGATGTAAGAGATATGTGAGGAAGTTGAGGTGTGCCGACTTGAAATACTCATGTAATGATTATCATATTTAGGAAACACATGAGGACATCGAGGATTGTAGGTTTTAACTACCTATGTATTTCAAGTTGAACTACCCACGTAGATAGTGAGTGCCAAATGTATGATACAAGGGCATCATGTTATGCCAATTTGAACTACCCACGTTGGAATTATCAAATGTAGGAGATACATGATAGCATCAGTATGTGTCGACTTGAATCATTTCAACAAAAAGTGTTGGATATAGAAGACATCTGAGTGCATCAGTGTATACTGATATAAACTACCCATATAGCATATGTTAAACTTAAGGGATACGCGAGAGTGTTGGTGCAAGTGTACTTGAACTGTCGGTAGAGCGAGTGTTGGATGAGAGAGATGTGCAAGGGCATTAAAGCTATTAACATGAATTTTCATTATAATTGATATGCAAGTGCATCATCACTTGAACCATCTATATATTATATATTAGAAATTAAGAACTCGTGAGAACATCGACGCATGCTAACATTAACTATCTACATTCTAAGTGTCAGACGTCGGAGACATGCAAAGCATGAGGCATGAGATATTACGGGCATTTTGAAGACATGGTATACATCTTGAGTCAGAGATGTCACGACCAACTTGATGTTTCATCAAACGGAGACATCGTATGCATCTCGAGGTTGTAGCCGATGGATAAATCAGAGTTGACTTGACATAATAGCTAACGCAGAAATCTTGACCATCTTGATGATGTAGTTGACTTAATGTTGCAGCGAACGGAGATATCATAGCAGACTTGATGTTGCAACGAACACAGACATCATGACCATCTTGAACATGCAATGGATTGCCACATAGTATTGTAATCAAGGTGTTCAATGCACCTCCTTGAGCTTTCATAAATTTTTTTTTGCATAATCAATTTTTACCGAGCATGTAATAGCCTTAGCAATCCCATTTTGCTTGGTTGGTAGTGCTTTTTCTGTGTACTTTGTTGTGTAAATCAAATAAGCGATTGTATATTTGAAAAAAATCGTATCGATTTTTAAGAGGCGATGTTGTGATGAAATATCAATCGTTTGAGTACCTTCGAACTATCTAGGTGGCACTATGCTCGATAGGATCTCAATTATATATCTAAGGTGTGGTCTAATATCTTTAGATAGATATTGTACCTACATTTGCCTTCACAAAAGTTTAACCAAAAATCTTAGTTTTCTTACCTTGTTGGATGACAACATCTCATCCGTACATTCTATTTTGAAGCTTTTTTGTGTTTTGTGAAGGTCTTTAGTGTAAGGTATGCAATACCGAATGATACCGTCCGGTACAGGTGGTTCGTACCGGTCCGACAACATACCGATACACAAACCGCCTGGTACCACTACAATGCTATAATGAATCACTATAGCAATGCTACAACGCTACAGTAATGGAAAATATAAAATTATTCGATACATCAGGGTGTACCGCTCGATACACCGGTACCGTATCGTATCGAGCCCGGATCGAAACGTCAATACGATATGGTACGACAAACCTTGCTTTAGTGGATTGACTATCTTGGAAGATGCAAAGCAGTGACGACGACTTGATGTTGGAGCGAGTGGAGACATCGTAAATATAAAAAATAATAACTCGTCCATTTTTATTATCATTATTCTACGATCCATGAATATAAGTATTGTAATGTTTTCAGCAGTAGTGAGCATCTTTTGATCGATGTCTCATCAGCACAACCGGTGGTTCATTCTTGAAACGACCGCCAACGAAAAAGAATAAGATAATCAAAATAAAATTGCGATAGGCAACATCAAGAACATATGTTTTTGATAATAATATGTGATCGAATTCATTAGCAGCTTGATTAAGAAAAATACAACTCAAAATTGATATTTGAAATAGAAAACATTATGGATGGATGTGAAATCAATATATGGTAATTGATTTCTTGAGAAAAAAGATTGATAATCCCATATTTAAGACAAGGTATATAATTTAAAAGAGACTTTTTATGAGCTTAAAGCCTTACAAGTATAGATTTTTATGAGACATTTAGTATCTCGGTCTCTATACTTTCAAAAGTTATATTGAGATCTTTATATTTACGAAAGTAAAACATTTAACTCGGTTACTCTAATAAAATCTCTTATTTTTAAGAAAGATCTTAATGTTTTACTTTCGTAAACATAGAGATCCCAATATAACTTTTAAAAGTGTAGAGACTAAAATACTAAGGGTCACTAATTACAAAACGTAATTTATAATTAGGCCTCACAAGCATGAAAAAATAAAATATACTCTAGAATTCATATATTTTTATTCAAGATGGTTTCTCAACAACTTCACATGACCATACTGTATACATGAAAAATATTTGTCACGGAGATATTTGATTTTGTAGATACTAATCCTTTCATGATTATAATGTATAATAATTGAATTGAGTTTGAGTTGACACTTAGCCAAAGAAAGACATTCTTTTTCTTTCTTACTCCTATTCTTAGACTGACTCCATCTCTCTCTCTCTCCCCTCAGATTTTGGCATCACAAACTTTCTACAAACGGGGCAGGTCAACGATGGTGAGAGCAACCATCCTTCGATGCACACCCCATGGAACAAATGATTGCACTGCGGCAGCATGCAGAGCTCCTCGCCGCTCACGAACTCCTCTATGCAGATGGTGCAGCTCTCTCGGTCAGGCTGGGGATCCATGACAGAAACAGAAGCCGACGACGGCGAAGGAGAAGAAGGGACGTTATAGACTACACGCGGGATTTTACCAAGAAAAGTTGCAGCCAAGGACCTTCGTCGTCGTTTTCCATAGCACCCGAACATAGCACGGAGGAGAAGTACCATCATAGCGGCCATGATTGTGAAGCCGGAAAGGCAGAAAGAAATTGTGTGGAAATAATCCATCTTCTTCACAAAGGATGTGCAGAGTCCACTTCCCGTGAAAGAGAGAGAGAGAGAGAGAGAGAGAGAGAGAGAGAGAGAGAGAGAGAGAGAGAGAGTCGATTCTTGGTTCGAGGCAGACCCATCGAGCTTGCTAAATAGGAGAAGAGAGGTTGTCTGCAGTCGGGACGAGAGGGGAGTGCGAGAGATCAATCCGAATCCCAATCCGAATCTTAGAGAAGAGAGGTTTCCTAATTTGATAGGGTTCTTACAAAATTGTAAAAGGATATATATATATATATAATGTCGCATGGTTGAATTATATATATATATATATATATATATATATATGTTTTTAAGATATCCAGATTTATATTTTTTTGTTGATTTGATAATATTTACTCTGATCTACACAAAGCCTTGTGATCATAATAGGCTTACAATTTTTTATGTGGAAATTTGATGAACTATATATATATATATATTTTGTTGAATTGGGATTTCACAAACATGACTGGAGAATATGGTGCTTTGTTCCCAAAAAAAAAAGGAAGAAAACTCAAAGGATTCCATAGAAAACATCTTTAAAATGTACTTTATTATTTCATATTTTGGGTGTTTTAGGTGGATAAAAAGGAAGCAAAGTGCTTCCCTCTGATCTGAACTTGAATGTGATTCCACCAATAAAACAGTGGCCCAAATGCTTGCAAACCATACTAACGTTCCTACCAGTACATCACAGAGAACAGTACTTACAAATCTTTTGTTGCAAATTAAACCTTCGATGAAATATAACAATTGATCAAAATAAAATTGTGATCGGTAACGGCAAGCGAAGGGATTTTTTGTCATTTCTCTCTTTTACATCCCATCTTTACGACAAGTTTCGACGTGCTGGAATATAGTTTGATGATCCACTAACCTTTCGAGAAGTTTGTATCAAAGAAAAATAGTGAAAAGTTACGAAGAAGAAAATACATGCGATTAATAATAATATTTCATGACATAATACTATGCTAACAAAACACTACAAGATTATCGATTTTAAATTGTATCTCCAAAATAAAAAAACAGAAGGTCCGATTTGTTACAAAAGGATACATGCACTAATATGACATCAAATTTGAACAAGTATTCACACTAATGGATTTCTTGAAGTAAAATTTTACGTCAATAAACCCTCGGGTTTTATTATCGTGAACATGAAGACAATGTATATAAGTCAAAAGAATTCTTGATAAACCTAAATAAGCCACACGAGTACGAAAGTCATATGTTCTTCAAAATAATTTTTCTGAATATCCATATAAACATACTATGTGAGAAATGATTTACGATGGTCTCTTATTTTTTTTTGTAGACAATAATCTTTCATATATTTGCGTTGTCTCTACTCTTATTGTCGCAGCTCCATCTCTTTCCATCCCTTCCGATTTCATATCACAAGCTTCCTACATACGGGGCAGGTCCTTGATCGTGTAAGCAACCATCGTTCGATGCACATCCCATGGTACAAATGCTTGCATCGCGGCAGTGCCGATAGCACCTCGCCATTCACGAACTCCTCCATGCAAATGCTGCATCTCTCCAGGTCAGGCTTGGGAGGGACGACAGACACAGAAGACGGCAACGATGAAGAAGAAGAAGGGACGATGTAGACTACACGCGGGATTGCATCGATGAATCGAACCATATATCTCGTTTGTCGTATTTCATAGCACCATAACATAGCTCTGAGGACGGGGAACAAAATAATGATCATGATCATGATCATGAAAAGGGAAATGGCGGCGAAAGCAAAGAGGTAGTGACTGAATTGCATCCTAAAGGACGATGGTGCAATGAAGACCTTCAATGTGAGGAGCGGGAGAGAGCTATGATTCATTAAATAGAAGGAGAGAGAGAGAGAGAGGGGTAGCACAAGCAGTGGGAGAGACAATAGAAATTTGAATATTAGGAAATAGCACATCAAAAGATCTCTAATTTGATATGCTACTTACAAAAATGTTTCTAAAATGTCCAACTTTATTTTTTTTATTAATTTATTTTCTTAATAGTATTTTTTTAGTAGTAATCATAACATGTAAAATAATATATATATATATATATATATTTTTTCCTGATTTTGATAAATATGACCAGTGAAATATGATCACTCTATTGTGTGAGATTATGATCAAAGAGAAAAGCAAAAAAAAATAAAATCAAGGGAGTCAATAGAATTTACTTGGTTTGATATTATTTATGTCCATCGAGACATTACCAAATTCCTCATTTGTATGTATATAACAAATAAAAGAAAAAAGCCATTATAGTTAACTAAGATTTAGCTCAAAACTTCTAATCCATCTTCTCTCACAAGTCTTTAAGAATTCTTCCAAAACTCTCTGTATCTACACAAAAAAAAAAAATCCTAAGAGTATGCAAAAAGTACTTTCTCATTTTACACATACCAAAAGTCTAAGATAAATGGGACAATCATATAATAAGTTATCCTTAAATCTAAGGAATCTTTTCTTCCATCATAAATTTTTAAATTATAAATTCTATTTTAAAACTTCAAACTTGTCAAATTTGCTTGTCATTAGAGTTTTTTTTTTTCATCTTTATATCTCGCATAGCAAACTTTCCTGGAATTAAAACTATTAAGTATTTTGAAAAACTTACCAATTTTAACAATCTCATATGACGAATATGAGTAATATGAACAATATGGTTGAGTTTATAGCAGCAATATTAATATTAACAGTCCTAATATTCAATTTTTAGTAACAATTATACATTGTAAAATAGCGAGAAGTTCCAAAAGAATTAGAGACAATATATTTTAGTAATAATCATAACCTAAATTCAAACTCATAATCAATTGACTCATAAAACTTCTTTAATAAAATTAATAACTCTTCTCGAGGGTTCACAACATCAAAATTGTTCTTCCAAGCATATGCATATATGAGTTACTTGTGTAAAATTAGCAAATAAATATATCAATAAACCACGACTCGGTAAATACCAAGACTTATATCTTAGTAACTTTGAATAATTATTTATATGTAACTTCAAATCTGACAGAACTATATAACAATTAGAACCCACGATAATTAGATATTTTTATTTTCTTTTAATGAGTAGAACGTGAAAATAAATACTTTTGAAAGTCAGTAATTCATTTAATAATTGTCAAATCATATAATCTTGACTGATTGCAAAGGTATATATTCTTTTGCAATACTTTTTAAATAATAAAATGCTTTGAAATCATGTCTATTATATGTTTTTACAAATGCTAAATATATGCATTAGTTGCAAGTATGTGCATTATTATTTTGAAACAAGATAGAGAGAGTTATTAGATATTCACCATTGATTTTATATTTGTGATATTAATATTTATGTCGGAAACTTTAATTTTTCCTGAATCATTCAAATAATATAAATGTGTATACCATGAGGAGTAATATTTTACATACTCTGATATCCGATCATATGTAATATTGTTTACATTTGTTTTTTTAATTTTAAGTAATAAGCATTTTTAACTTTATTTTCCACTTTCCTTTAACCTTTTTTTATTTTAACATCTCGCACCCTTTCTTTTCTGTATTAACTATATATATATATATATATATATATATATATATATATATATCAAAATTATAAAACCATCTACACTTATATTAAACTAAAAGATTAAAATGAACTAAATTATTATTTTATATACTTTTCTACTCCATAGTAAATCTTAAGAAAAAAATACTTGACATTATTTACTTGGATTGAATCTAAATCTCTTGATGTCAAAATATAATTTCAGTAAAATCTCTTATGGTTTCTGTTTTTTCTCTTCCTTCTTATCTAAAGAAATTCCTTTCTTTTCTCATCTTTTTCTTTTTCCTCTTTCTACAATCCTCAAAGAAAATACATTGCACACTAACCTTTGAAAATATACGACGCAGCTAAAAAAATAATACTTTGGAGCACATTACACTTCCTAAAGACTATACGATAAAAAAAGAAACATGAAAAAGTATTAAACAATATACGATTAAACATGAAAAAGTATTCACACTAATAACTCGACTAGAAAAATTAGTAACTCAACATTTCTTATTCGATTTCTTAAATAAGAGATTTATATTCAATGACTCTCTAGTTTTATTATTCATGTATATGAGTTAACAAGTACTATCTATGAACTTAAACAAGTCCAGGAGGAGTGGTAATGATAGTTCAATAAAGATTCATTTATCGAACATAATTCAATAAAGATTTCATGTTTGTATTCAACAATTCTTTCGTGATCTTAAAATTTAAAGAGTCAATGGAGGAGTGGTAATGATAACACTTAGCGAAGGAAAGAAAGTTGTGTTGTCTTGTACCTATACTTGTACTTAGTCGACATTCATGTCTCTCTCTCTATCTCATTAAAATTTGGTACGACAAACTTCCTACAGATGGGGCAAGTCCTCGATGGCAAAAGCAACCATCCTTTAATGCAGACCCCATGGAACAAATGCTTGCATCGTGGTAGCACCCATAGCTCCTCGCCATTCACGAACTCCTCCCTGCAAATGGGGCAGCTTTCTGGGTCGACCGCAGTAGCGACGGCAGAAACAAAAGGCGACGATGGCAAATGAGAAGAAGGAACGACGTAGACGACACGCGGGATTTTACTGAGGAAAGTCATATCCACAGGCTTCTTTCTTCGTCTTTCACGGCGTGGGAACATAGATTTGATGAGGAAGAACAAGAGAATACCCATGACCGTGAACCAGGCAATGAAGCTGAGAGGAACGAGATATCTCGCACCCTTTCTTTTCTGTATTAACTATATATATATATATATATATATATATATATATATATATATATCAAAATTATAAAACCATCTACACTTATATTAAACTAAAAGATTAAAATGAACTAAATTATTATTTTATATACTTTTCTACTCCATAGTAAATCTTAAGAAAAAAATACTTGACATTATTTACTTGGATTGAATCTAAATCTCTTGATGTCAAAATATAATTTCAGTAAAATCTCTTATGGTTTCTGTTTTTTCTCTTCCTTCTTATCTAAAGAAATTCCTTTCTTTTCTCATCTTTTTCTTTTTCCTCTTTCTACAATCCTCAAAGAAAATACATTGCACACTAACCTTTGAAAATATACGACGCAGCTAAAAAAATAATACTTTGGAGCACATTACACTTCCTAAAGACTATACGATAAAAAAAGAAACATGAAAAAGTATTAAACAATATACGATTAAACATGAAAAAGTATTCACACTAATAACTCGACTAGAAAAATTAGTAACTCAACATTTCTTATTCGATTTCTTAAATAAGAGATTTATATTCAATGACTCTCTAGTTTTATTATTCATGTATATGAGTTAACAAGTACTATCTATGAACTTAAACAAGTCCAGGAGGAGTGGTAATGATAGTTCAATAAAGATTCATTTATCGAACATAATTCAATAAAGATTTCATGTTTGTATTCAACAATTCTTTCGTGATCTTAAAATTTAAAGAGTCAATGGAGGAGTGGTAATGATAACACTTAGCGAAGGAAAGAAAGTTGTGTTGTCTTGTACCTATACTTGTACTTAGTCGACATTCATGTCTCTCTCTCTATCTCATTAAAATTTGGTACGACAAACTTCCTACAGATGGGGCAAGTCCTCGATGGCAAAAGCAACCATCCTTTAATGCAGACCCCATGGAACAAATGCTTGCATCGTGGTAGCACCCATAGCTCCTCGCCATTCACGAACTCCTCCCTGCAAATGGGGCAGCTTTCTGGGTCGACCGCAGTAGCGACGGCAGAAACAAAAGGCGACGATGGCAAATGAGAAGAAGGAACGACGTAGACGACACGCGGGATTTTACTGAGGAAAGTCATATCCACAGGCTTCTTTCTTCGTCTTTCACGGCGTGGGAACATAGATTTGATGAGGAAGAACAAGAGAATACCCATGACCGTGAACCAGGCAATGAAGCTGAGAGGAACGAGAAAGACGAACACAACCATGATGGAGATGTTTTTGGGTCTGAGGAAGGCCGATCATGTTCATTAAATAGAAGAAACAAGGCAGTACGTAAGTACTACTACAAGAAGGGGCGGAAGAGAGACAAATCCATTTCTTTATTTTTGGAAATTGTCACATCTAAAGATTTCCTAATTGGAACAAAAACAATGATATATTATATTATATTATATTATATGTTATGATGCCTTGATAGAGTAACTCAACTTTACGCTTTAATAATATATTTTCAGTAAGGTTGAGAATTTTATATTGACCCATATATGATCGAATTTATGACAGTGATAATAACATTAATAATCACAATATTTGATTTTTTTTCATAATAATCATAATCTGTAACATATTAAATTAAAAGAATTAAAAATAATATATTTTTTTATCATGATTAATAATAGGAATGGTGGAATTCTATGAGTTAGCTTCACTCTTGATTGTCTCTGGCAAACATTCTCTCTTTTCAATTTATACTTAATATATATATATATATAACTTAAATTACACAAAATTACAAAGAAAATTTGATAGATCAAATCACAAAAAACTAACTAGATGAGAGGGCCACTCCTCTCTTCAAAAGAATACATCTCTGATTAATCTAACATATGAATATATATATATATATATATATATATATATATATATATATATATATATGACATTAGAAAAGAGTCAAAACACTCGAGGAGATGTCAAATATCTTTAATTACATTTCATATCATCATACATAATATCTATACTAATATCTTCGAGTCAAACTCTACATAAATCATTTTAGCTCGATCATGGATAGTAATATGTTAACATTCTTGACCGTAGTCACCTCGCAACAAAAGATACCTTCCTTTTAAATATACTTACACCCAACAAAAAAAGAATTATTAGAATTATCTTTGAAAAGAAAACATTAAGTCTTACTCAACCTCTTTAAGGTCTTCTACTCCAACATACTCATCTTTTGGACTATGCCTGTAAGCACTAATGTAACAATCTTATAAAAAATATCATCCACATAGTGAACCTACACTTCATTTGACATTATTTGCTTATGGCCATCAAGAGAATACCACATTCTTTATTTGAGTTAACTAAAACCCAAACTAAAAACCTCTTGTCCAACTTCTCTCAATAGTTGGAAAGAATTCTCCATAATCCCTCTATCTCTGCTAAAAGAAAGAAAAATTTCTAGAGTACTTAAAAGTTACTTTCTCCTTTTCCACATATGAAAATGGTGAGAAACATAGAATAATTATATAATAAGTAATCCTTAAAATCAAAGACAATCTTTTCTACAATAGTGAATATTTCAAATATAAATTTTAAAAAAATTTCCTTCAAACAAAATTGTTGAGTTTTCCCATAACGAATGATAAAAAAGGATTTCCCAAAAAAAGAAGAAAACTTGCCAGTTCCAACAATATAATTAATTATTGAGTATTTTTTGTCATCTTTATGTCTCATATAGAAAATTTATAAAATCCATAATCTTGAAAAATATGATTAATTTTCTTTATCTTTTCAATTGTTCTTTATTGCTCATCATTTTTACTGCAATATCTTTTGTCAGTTACCTTCTTGATTGTGGTATTTTCAGTTTCTTTATTTTTTTTTAATGGATGTTACTGGTTATTCTTTGATATTCAATATCTAATATTCTATATTCAGGAAAAAAAGTGGGCTTTAGCAATTCATAGAGAAAGGATAATAAGACGATGAAAAGCAACACCAACAAATTATACTTACCATAATCTTGCCACATTGATCTCCTCTTTTCGTCATCCCTTCTCCTTCGAGTCGATCCCCTCTTTCTTGCGTTATTCTCCCTTAAGTTTAGTGAGGATCACATTAATATAGCTTTTGTATTCTCAAATTCTCAATCTCTTTGAAGTCAAAGGGATTAACCACTCGTTCTCATAGTTGGGATCAAATTTGGAGAACTCCTCTTTTTACCTTCAAAAGAAGTTGGAGCCATAAAGGGTTTCTTTTGTTTCTCATCTAAGACTATTGACAGCTTGTGATCAAATTCTTATTATCTTATAGTCCATGAAGCCTTTAATGTTAGAGAAACACTATTGAAAAGGTTGGGATGATGGAGGTTAGGGTTTCAATCTTGAATTATAAACACATCGCATTATAGACTCCGATGCCTATCACCCCAAAAGAGTCTTGCCTAAATCATCTAAATAATAAATCACTAGTAAATTAAATAGATTAAATATAATAAAAATATATGAATTGTAGTCTTACCAATTGAGTCTTGTAACTCTGACTCTATAAATAGATAAGTTTTATTATGACAAAGTATAAAAACATTTAAAAATATATAGAGACTTATCTACAAGAAATAAAAATTTTAGTTTAGCACTTGTTTCAATTCTTCCTCTCTCACTTCTCCATCCCTCAATTCTTCCTCTCTCTCACTCTCTCTATCTCGGTTTCTTCTTTTGCCCATCAGATCCCACTAAAGGATTTTTTCGTTGGAATTCAACCTTGGATGAAAAAGAACAAGATGATCAAAATGGAATCACGATCAGTCACAGAGGTCAAATTATCTCGATAAATTATAATTTTAACATCAGATTAACAAGTAAAAACTTCATCCATTGCTATATTTTCTCAAGAACTATAAACACAATTGCTTATCACGGACACAATAAACTTCCTTGTGTAGTCGTTGTTGTGGCTTCCGGCAGCACCACTGGCTTCTCCTCCCATCACAAGCATCCTACAGACGGGGCAGGTCATTGATGGAGTAAGCAACCATCGCTTGATGCACTCCCCATGGAACAAATGCTTGCACCGTAGCAGCACCCACAGCGACTCGCCACTCACGAACTCCTCCATGAAGATGACACAGCTCTGCAGGTCAGGCTCGGGAACGACGACGAGAACAGAAGCCGACGGCGGGGAGGGGGAAGAAGAAGAAGGGACGACGTAGACATCACGCGGGATTTTGGCAAGGAAAGCCATGACCGCGGACCTTTTATGCCGTCTGGTACACCGTATGTATGTAACTCTTAGGACGAATACGATAATGGCCCCGATCACGAAGCAGATAACGAAGGAGGAAATTGACCACTGCGCATTAAGGGAGGGTCCTGCGGCGGCTGGAGCAGCGCAGGGGGCGTGGAGTGGCCTCGCCATGAGAGTGCGGGAGTAGACGATTCTTGGTCTGTGGAGGACCGATCGAGTTCATTATATAGAAGCAAAGCAGCAGCATGAAGTCCGATATGATGTGCGAGATCCGAATCCGAATCCGAATCCCACTAGAATATGGCTGTGTTTTTAGCTTGGTGGATCAAATGATTGCCAACCATATACCTTCCTACCCACCCACATATATATATATATATATATATATATATATATTTAGGATAGAGGAGAAAAAGAGG
>LVTN01000034.1:389060-400913 GCA_001649415.1 Musa itinerans
TAAGATACTGGCAATCATCCATATATCATAATAGTTATATATCATAATGATAAATTTTGTTCATATATCACAATCACTTGTATCAAGATTTTTTTGTCCTTGCTGTTGTCAGATCCATCCAACATGTCAAAATAGAAAGATAGATTCGTTTGCACTGAATACCAAAAATTGCCTGCAAACACGCACTAAAAGAACAGCCAGCAGAGTCGGGACGAACATCGATAGTGTCGTGTAAAAGCATCGACATCCATTGGGAACAGTCGCCACCGCAGTTTCCACATCTGATCGCATTCATTAGTATGGATTTGACTATGAATTCCTTCTCCTACGTGTTATCAGAGTCGTCCCCAACCACATCTGACTTTGACCACGATACAGTCGCGTTACAATCATAGTGCAATTCTTTACGTGTGAAGAGCCGCCTTCTCCTGCCAATTGGAATGTAGAAGAAGGATTCAATCACACAAACAAAGGCAGAAAGAGGCAGGAAGACGATCGAGGCAAGGCTCTTACGTGTTATCAGAGTCGTCCCCAACCACGTCTGACTTTGACCACTCTGCAGTCGCGTTCCAATCATAGTGCAATTCTTTACGTGTGAAAAGCCGCCTTCGCCTGCCAATTGGAATGCAGAAGGATTCAATAACACAAACAGAGGCAGGAAGACGATCGAGGCAAGGCTCTTTGTGGCAAGGAGAGACGCGGAGGAAACCTGTTCTGACCTGGGATTGTCATTGAGGTATCTATTTGCTCCACCCTTGCTCGAATCGACTTCGAATTCTGGGTAGATCCGCACGGAGGACATCAGCATGAACGGGAAGGCCTGTGTTTCCAAGGAGCTCAACGCCAAGCACAGAAAGGTCTCCTCTTTCCCATCTTTTTTTCTGTTCAGTCCGCCGCCAAAAATGCGATCTTTTCGCTCCTTTCGTAGTTTCATAGGTCAGAGATTTTTTCCCCTTTGGTTTGCCTACGTTTCCATGCGGTTCTTTTGGAAATCGGCGGGCACTCGGTGTAGGGTCTCAAGTGATTCTGATTTGGTGTTCGAATCTTGTCGTTGAATAAGCCCTAGGTTCTTCCTTAGATAGGGCTGATGCGTCCTTCTGTGTAGATTATGTCTCTGAACGTGTTGTAGTATTTGGTGGTGTTCTTTTTTGCTTCTCAACTCTGACTTTGTTCTCGATCAATTATAAATTGAAGTGAAAATAGTTGATTGATTTGGAAGTTACCATAGATTGGTCTAAGGGAACTTGGGGTTGCGCAAAGAAAGATGGCTCATTTCGTGAATAAGGGTTACCTTATAGGGGTGTAAGAACCTCAACTCTCACATGCTGCAAAGCATACTTTAGTATTATCTCTTATTCTCTTATCCATATTGTTTTTTGCTCAATTGAGGTATTTTTTGGTTTACAGAACAAAGTCTCTACTGCATGAAGATCTAAATGCCGCTATTTGATGTTTTCTATAAAATACCTTTTCGAGCTTCCACTTTCATGTTTCATATTATAGCTTCCTGTTACTGTGAGTGCTTTTTACCCCTTAGTATATTATTTTGGACAATTCCAGTGAAGTGCTATTTCAGAGTCTTCTTTTTTAGACCATGATCAAATGGCAAATATTTTATCTTCTTACTTATGCAAGTACGTTTGGCCTCTTAATATATCAACCAGACAAATCCAGTGAGGTTGCTGCTTTAGAGCCATCATCTGTTTCTTTATATGACTGATCAAATGGTAATTCGAGTTGCATCTCACAAGGCAAATTTTTTCTGCTTTTGTATATTTCAGATATTGGAGGGTCTTCTTAAGTTGCAAGAGAACAGAGAATGTGCTGACTGCAAAGCCAAGTAAGAAAGCTTGTTACTATGTAGATTGCGACTATTTAGCTGCTGAGAACTCGTTATTTTGAGTTGGACTCTGAAGCAATTTTGAGTGATTCATCCGGGATATGTCTTTTAAGGGGGATAAAATGTGATTATATTATTTAATTGTAATATGAGCACTACACTTTTGTTTGTTCTATAGAGTTATAATTACATTCTTATCCTTTGTCACCATTGTCCATTAGTGTGATTAAGAATCTTGAATGTAATTATATATTCTTTTAATTACCTTCTAAGATCTATGGAATAAAATATCTTTCATTATTCATGTTAATTGACACATCACAAACACTAGCTAATCAAGAGTATTAAGATGTTATATCTAAAAGGTTGCATAGTGCATAAGGCTCTTGCAAGTGAAACGACTGAGGTGAGTCAATGAATATAATAAATTAATTAAATTGTTTTAGAGGATATTTTGTTACTTCTCAACTTTTCTTTTCACGTCATACCCTATTTATGTACGTATTGATGTATGTATACAAGCACATGTCCGTTGTCCATGCAACCTACTTAAGATTACATCTTTGATTGTTCTTACTTTATGATTACTGTTGTTCTATAAAATAAGCCATGATATCTCATTTAAAGAGTATCCTCTATTATGCTATGTTTGAGGTTTTCCTTTCCAATGTTTAAAATCTCATCTGGTGCCGATATCAATCGACACTTGGACCAGTATGGTTCCTATATGGGCCAAATTACTGACACCCTGTTACTCTGGACCGGTCAGTACTTCTGAATCAGAGAGAAGATGGGAGAAGGAGAAGAGGAGGATTGGCAGAATAGTTGGAGAAGGAAAGAGGACTGGTGGAGGAGGTGGAGGCATATTTGGAGGAGGAAATGGTGAGCAGCACGAGGAGATGGTGGCAACATGACAGGATGGAGAAGGCAGCTATGACAGCATGGAGGGTAAGAGGAGGAGGTGGTGGAGGAGGGGAGAGGGAGAAATAGAGTGAGAGGGAGAGAGAGTGTGAGGATGAAGGAAATGAAACCAAAAGGGAAAAACAACACAACTATCAATACATTTGTTAGAAAAAAGAAAATAAAAATGAGTGTAGGTACTGGGCTAACTATTTACCACCCGATAAGTCTGGTATAGTGAGTTCACTGAACAGGACATTCCCATGTGCCAGATGAAAATGGATGAAATAGCTTGGTTTATGTCTAGGTTGGCTGTTAGACTGGTAATTTTTGGCCCAGGTCAGTATGGACATTATTTGATACCTTGGCTTTTCAACTTAATGAGATCCATCCGTTATCTGAAATTGATCTAAGTTGATATAACTTCTGCAAAAGAAAGGTCAACAATTTTTTGGACAGTTTGATGTTAAATAGAGAACGAGCTTTTAATATGTGATGATATTCCAAGAAAATTATACTTTTAAATTTTAATGGTCGCTTCACCTGTGAATTAACATGCATCATTTTATTTCTGAGAAAGAGCTATTTCAGTTGGTGACCTGGGATTTGCATTTCCTCTTATAAGCTATCTCTTAGGTGTGTCTTTCATTCAATCATAAGCTGGCATGTGTAAATACTCCATGCTACAACTCTATGTGGTGGGTAATAATTGAGATGGACATTCTCTGATCCAGATTTCTTTGGGAATAGTTGTTGCAGGAACTTCAGAAAGAATAAAACTTTTTTCTTTCATGCAATATGTGCCATCTCCATGAACTTTTCTGTGCACAATATAAAGGCAAAGATTCTCAACGCACTCAAATTCTTTCTAAATACATGCATTTTCTTCTTGCCCATTACTTAGAAGCTTTCATGTGGATCCTTTTATTAAATATAATATTTGTAATTTGCTAAAGCATTCCTGAACAATATTGCTTAATTTTGTGAACGAAAATTATTTATCCTGTTTTGGCACTTAAAGATCTGTTTAGGTTCTGACAGTCATTTCCATAACTGTGCATTTTCACTCAAAGCAATTGTATATAAGACTCCTATTCAATTTTTTCTTTATCATGCCTTATCTCTTTGTTATTCATTCAGTTTTTTAGTTTATATATATCATATATGTTTATGCAACCAGATTCGTGTCATAATCTTGCAGAGGTCCACGATGGGCTAGTGTGAATTTGGGAATCTTTATATGCATGCAATGTTCGGGAATCCACAGAAGTTTGGGAGTACACATATCAAAGGTCACATGTGAATTTTAATTGTAGCGGTGATTCTTTAAGCTGCTTCATATTACCACAATGACTTTCTACAGATGCTTTGGCAGTATTTTGCATTATCAACAATGATTTGACCTTGACTCTCTGAAACAATCCAACCATATAATCTACTAGTCCAATAACTTAGGTAGATCAGGCCTTCACCCCAGTGATAAAATTTTTTTAGCTTAATTTGCTGTCAATAGGTTGATTTATTATTATATGACTATCTGATTTATCATTGGCATGTAATGTGGGACTAAATTATAACCTTCCTCACCTAAAAGATCGATATCCTTGTCAGAGCTTAACAGATTGCCAAAAGGGTTTGATAAGTGACATTCGAGATACAAGACATCATAGTGGTGATACGATGTCATGAGGTAACCTGTGTACCATTCATAGATAGCCTTTCTATCTAGGACCCAATTTTTCACACTATCATAGTCCTAGGTATGCTTTTATACCAGTTGTCATCACCCAAACTTGATAGACCAACTTGTGCAACATGTATTATACAAAGCTAATTACATGGTTCAAAATGTTTAAATTCAAGGTTCTAAAAGTTGACCTATCTTATCTTACATATGATCCGAACTGCAGCATGGTAATCTCCCCTAAGTATCTGACATTCTGCTTAGGTCACATTGAACACCCACACATGATGTGGGATTTAGGAGTGGTGATGACTTTCCAAATTGGCTACCACCATCCATGGGCCATATCTCTGTAGTTACATGCTTTGTACTTATTTAATCACATTTTTAATTTAATCATTTTGCTCTCTTTAAGTTTTTATTTCATGATTAGTGACGCTTTTTGAGGGGTTATTCTAACTTCCAAGTACTTACCACGTCAGACATATACTTTTATTTTTAGATGGATTATGAAGACACATTCTTTACCGAGATTTCTGTACTACTAATATACTTTGTAGTTTGTAGTTTGTATCATTGTTTATCCTGCTTTTGAATCAATTTTGTCTATGCCACCGTGCATCAACTTTTTCCCTATATTTTATTGAAGAATATGATAGCTATCTCACCAAGTGCAAATCGAAAAATGAAGTGGAAATGCACTTAGTTTCATCATGTTAACTAGAATTTGTACCATTCAAATTCAAAGACTTCTTACATCGCTTGCAGAATGGAGAGCTAACTCTGCATTAGAGATCTATATACACTCTGTCAACTATTAGGAACTTCTAGTTTTGTGCCTATACAGTGGCTGGAATTAATTATTTGATGTTGATGACAGGTCAGGTCTGCTACCTTGGACACATGGCTTCCAGAGCAGATTGCATTTATCCAAAGTAAGTTCCTAGAGTGGAGATTTCCTCCATCTTGTAGGTGTGCATTATCTGAAACCATTTCCCTGACATCCCCTGCAAAAGACAGATGCATTGCTTTATATCTTTATGTTGGTTTTTATTTTTTTCCAGAGATGGGCAATGAAAAATCAAATAGCTATTGGGAGGCAGAACTACCTCCAAATTATAATAGAGTTGGAATTGAAAACTTCGTTCGTGCAAAGTATGCTTGTCCTTTCATATCATTTTGAGCTAACAATTTATTTAATTCTTGATTCCAAGAAAAAAACTATCGTTTTGGAAAACATAAAATGTAAAAAATGATATTGACCGCTAGATATGAAGATAAGAGATGGATACCTAGGAATGGAGCACGTAGATCACCTTCAAGACCTGAGAAGGCTTCTGAATCTTTGCAAAGGCATGGGAATGGAGCTGGACATGGAATTACCAATGATTCAGGCACTGTCAAAGTGGAACATAGCTCAAAACCACATATTTCAATGAAAAATGTTTGTTCTAATTTACCAAGTCGGGTAAGCAACTTAGTCCTATTTCTTTTAGCAACTTTGTTTAAAATTATACTCTGATGCAATTTTTCTCATTTGCTTATGATTTTATTTCTTGAGCATATAGTGTCATGTTTGTTATATGCCGATAGAATTTTATGTGGAGCTACATTGTTTACTTAAGTTGGACCAGCATAAGTCTGTTTTTCTGTCTATTTATCTTGTATTTCCATTTCTGATATCATGTAGTAATAACATACTTGGTTGGCTAAATTAGATCCCAGCAATCTAACTTTAAGTTGTGTTCTGTCATCAAGAATCATCTATTTAAGTTGTTAAACATATGGCAGTTCTGAATTTTGGCTAGTAACATGCAATGATTTTAATCAGTATTAGATGGACAGGATATTAGCTTGTAAAGGTGCAGCCAGATTATGGATAAAATGTCTTAGCAAGGGCACAAGGTCAATATCAGGAAACTCACTAGGAAAAGCAATATATTGCCAGAAAGTTGCCAATGATTTAAAAGAAAGTCAAATTTAGTAGATCCTTTAGAGGGAAAATATCATACATAAATTATTTGATTATGCCCTTCTTCAATTGTAGAATATGTTCCTTTAGCATGCTTTAGAATTTCAATGTCTTCGTCCTTCATGTTGCTATTAATTTAAGTTTTATACATGGTTCTCACATCTCCTTGTCTGATGCAGCTTATTAATCTTTTCAGATATGAAGATTTTCCTTTATTATTTTTATCTGGATTATCTTTGTACAATGCTATTTCTCAAGTATGTATTCTGTCATGGATATATGACGAACCAGGTTTACACTATACCAAAAGAAGAGCAACCTATGGCCAAGTCTAATGTTCAACCTCTGGACACAACTCCTGCTAGAGTCGATACTGCAACACCTAAAATTGATACTCTGCCTGCACCACCTCCAAAAGCTGACTATTTGACTGATCTTTTAAATAATCTTTCAGTGGAGATTCCTGGTGAAAGTGGCTCAGATTCATCTTCCAAGGATGATAATTCATGGGCAGGTTTTCATTGTAAGTTATGATGAGGACCAGTAGCATGTTTCTTATGAAATTCACCTGTTGTTAATCATTTTATATTGTTATTTTTTACTAGTGTTATTATGAAGTGTCTTTATCATTCCAAAATTATTTTAGTTGGTTAAACAGTAATTGTTGCAGCCGCAGGAGAGACAACTGCTATCAAGCAAAAGTGTAGCACAAAACCAGTTGAAAATAAGAGACGACTTGCATCAGGAATTGAAGACTCATATAAAGATTTGCCGCCTGTAACAGTATCTTCAGCTTCCGTGAAAACCCAGGGGAACATGAAGAATGATATTACGCCTGTATTTGAAAAGGTTATGGTGTCTCCAGTTTAATTTTAGCAAAAGAATGAGATGAAATGCAACTTTGTAGTATTTGTTCCAAATAGCTTTTACTCATTTCCTATGTTTACATGTAGGCTGTTTTCACATTTGACATCATCTATGAAGTACAAGTGCTTAAAACTACTTTCCATGTCTGTCTCATGTCAACAACACCTGTTGGATACTTCCAGACATGTTCAGATATCTAAAACATATTGCAACACATTTTTCACCACATTTGTATATCTCACATGTCAGAATTTTTTAACATATAAGGGCATGTATCACCTACTGTTACATATATGTATATATATATTCTAAACATGTTAAATTCTGGCAATTTGTTTATATTTTAACTTACTATGTCGTAAGTAATCTTAATCCTTTTGTCAGGAAAATTCTCCTTATTTTTTGTCATTTGTATTTGACATGTTCTTTTAAATGATTGTTTGTGTGAATGATTGTACTAGTAGTTACATAGTTAAATAATCATATATTGTCTCTTTACATATCAAATTAATTAAACCAATATATGAATCGATTAGCATGTCTTAATTGCAAGATCCATGCTGTGTAGTGTTTTCTAGAGATTAGCTGTGTGCATATCTTGTAACTTTGTCCTGTACTTGTACCCATGCTTCACAAGGTCAAATTAGGAACCATGATTAATTCTAAACTATCAACAATCTGATCAACCATGAAGCAACAGTGTGTTCTTTGTTCAGACCCGCATCTGATTTTAGTCATGTAATTTTTGCAAAATCCACAAACTACCTGTTAATTGCCAAACTAAGACCTTTGATACTTCACATAAATTTTGTGAGTGTTATAAAATTTGTGTCATGTGTTTCCAATGTAACTATTTATAAGGGTTAATTTCTGCGTGACGTCCATGGTAAGATTGCTTGATTGCTACCTGAGTGTTATGGGTTTGCGTCAGGTGGGGGAGGAGGGTTAAGGCTGTGTTTGTCTGGCCTTCCGAGACCCTGCGTTGGTGGTAAGTGGGAACCCTGTGCAGTATTATCATCAGTATTAGTTGGATGTTGGTTTTCTTCTTGCATACATGCAAGCCTTTAATCTAAATTATGTTGATGACTTTTGCAGTCCAATATGGCGTCACCCTATTCGATTCATCAGCAGCAACTTGCTTCTGTTTCCCAGCAGCAGTCCTTTCAAACAGCTGCAAGTAAACCTGTTGGTATTAATTCAACATTGCCTGGAAGAACCAATAATCAGACAGTTATTAATGGTTATCTTGCACTTAATGTGAGTCTCCCATATCAAAACTGGCCAAATCTTGGTTACCAAGGTCCAGGAATTATGCCACCACCTAGTCATAAGGGTGTGAACATCTCCGGTCAGGTTAGTTTATTACAGTTGTCTATGATTCTTATTTTATTTGACAATTTCCAGTTCTATAAGCATACTAATCTCTTCTTTTTTCTCTTTTTGGCAGCAGGTAGGAAACAATAGGCTGGGACATCCTTCAGGGATCTACAAAGCTTCCCCAACATCTGGGTACACTTCTGCATATAATTAGTTATTTCATGCAGAAATCACATTCTTTTGTTTCTTGTTTAGGCTTTTGTTGCAGTTGATGTGTTTTATAATATCGATGCTTATAGCACTATTTAGGTTCCAATGTGAAGCTTGTATCCAATGTTTCAAGTACTGATACTAGACCCATACTGGTCCCTAGTCGGACTGGTATAGAACCGGTACATATCTATTACCAATACATGGTACGCTAGCGTATCGGTTGGAATAGGTCCTGCTGGTGCAGATCGGTCAGACCAAAAAAGGAAAAAAAAACTGGTTTATGGTTTTCGATGAATTCTATCTAATTATAATTATGAAAAAAAATCAAATATGGGTAGGTTTTGACTCAAAACAATGAATAATGAAACGAAAGATGTTTCTGATATGTATCACAAACTGTACGACAGGAGAGGTACAGAAAGCATTGGTTCTGTTGTAGATGTGTTATTTTGAAAGATAAACCAAGCGACACACCTTATATCTGTACCGTGATCCAAAATGTTCCATGTTCTGGTTGAGGACCAGATAAGGAATAGGATTTTGATCAGTATCCAGAAAGCCTGGCTGGCATATAAGATACATACCTAGTTTCATGAAGTTGACAAATTTCTTTGATGGCAATTCTCTGATAGTGAAAATATTATGTCTTGCTGATTTTACTTTGCTCTGGCATGATTAGTGTAATCTGATAAAACATCTGGTCCAGAACATGGAATATGGGATCAGCTGCACCAATCAATGGACTAACCAAAGGTGGAATGAGTAAGAGCTTTGCTTCGCCTGCATCAACTTCTGTCACTCTCAGCCGATCAGGCAACGACTATGATTTCTCGTCGCTGACGAAGGGAATGCTCTCCAAACACTAAACTGGCTTTTTCATGCTCTTAAAGGAAGCAAGTTATATCACCTCATGCTATTCTACAGTGATTGATCCGATTTGCTGGCTCTGTTCCTTACAGTAATTCGAAATAAATGTGAACTCTCCTGAGAGATCCACTTGGTGGTACACTTGATAAAACCTTAAATAAGAGTTAAAGAGCCTGATTTGAGTACTTATCATTTGTATTTTTTTATGGCAAACATCAGTGATCATGTGGATCGACTCGGTGATTTGCATCATATATAGGGTAAATACCTCAGTAAATAGTGTCTATAACTGCAGTCCCTGTAAATGAAGTATTTAGTTTTCCATTATGTCAATGCTTACATGATTTCAGTGCTTGTAAAAACTTTTATCGTTTAGAACATCTTTGGCCAACTAACTTCTTGTAAATTTTGTTTTTTTAAGTTAAGTGATAAAGATGAGATTTGATCTAAAAATATTACTAACTTTTATCGTTTAGACATGTTTTGTGATTTTACAAGATATGATTGTGAAGAAAGCTAAACCCTAGATTTTAGTTCTTTTTAGGAGGGTTGGTTCTATTACTTACAGGATTGCATCGCTACTATCCTTATCTCATATATATGATATATTTCATGTATTAATACTTATAAAATATATGCTTGATCCATTATATATCAGTGAATATGAATCTATTTTGATCGAAAAAGATTTATCTAACGTAGAAAGATACGTCTCAGATTTCTTTATACTTTTTGAAATCATCAACAAGATTAATTCTATTGCTTATAGGATTGTTTCATTACTATCATCTCATAAAAATGATATTTCATGTATCAATACTCAAAAAATATATATTTGATCTCTCTCATATAATTAAACATGATATTTCTTCTTTGTGTGCTATCTCATATCTACTTGCATGACTACCGTTTTGCGGAACTCGAAGAGAGTTCTTGATGCTTTTGTGGAACTCGAAGAGAGTTCCCGACGCTTCAAGTTCGACTTCTTTAAGTAGTGTAAAACTTACGTGGATATGGGGCCCGCCTAGTTGCCACGCATGCACCACCTCGCGCTCTGCTTGTCCACCACCTCATCATTCCGTGTGGTCTGGGGTAACAGTAAATCCGGACCGTCCAATCCATTATCTTCGTTGAGCCAAGGATGGAGATGTCTCCGGTACCAAAGATTGCACCTCATCGAACGGTCCAAGTTCCATCATTATTGTTCATCACCACCCATCTCAAAGCATTCTTGTTATAAATGAACCACCTCTGCTCCACTGCGTGATTCGAGCGAGGGTGAAACGACCCAGATAGAGAGAAAGGAACAGTTACGATCGCTTACCGATGCAAAGGACGGCGGGATGGCGGATCCTGGGTGTCGATGGCGCTCGAGACGGTGCTTGCCTTTGGGGGGTGGTGACGATGCTCCTGGCGCTCCGCCATGCAGTAGTTATAGGGTGATTTCAATAACTATCTCAATCATAGTAGTTATGAAATGATTACTACTAGGTCCTATAAATAGGACCGTAGTGTGCACTTGGAAAGTTCTTGTCAATCCTCCTATTTTTAATACTACAATAGTATTTTATTTTTTTTCTTGCTCCTCCATCTCCAATATTTGTGGTATCAGAGCCAAGTTTCAATCTGAACTGGGCATTATGACTTTCAATGGCAATTCCATGTCTCAACCACTTATTCCTATCTTCTCGAGCAAATGCTATGAATTTTGGAGTATCAAGATGAAGACTCTATTCAAGTCTCAATATCTTTGTGACTTAATAGAGAATGGATATACGGATCCAGATGACGAAATCAGGCTGAGAGAGAATAGAAAGAATGACTCAAAGGCACTGTTCTTTATTCAACAAGCTGTACATGAGACAATCTTCTCAAGAATTGCAACAGCGACAACCTTAAAGTAAGCTTGGTTGATATTTCAAAATGAATTTCAAGGCTCATCAAGGGTGATTACGGTAAAACTTCAAACTCTTCGTTGTGAGTTTGAAATTTTGTTCATAAAAAGCAATGAATCGATACAAGATTTTGAGTGACTGAAATTGTTAGTCAAATGAAATCTTATGGTGAACATCTTTCTGATCAAATAATTGTTGCAAAAGTTTTGAGAAGTTTAACTCCGAAATTTGATCATGTTGTTGCCGCAATTGAGGAGTCAAAAGATTTATCTACATATTCATTTGATGAACTAATGGG